>CM076575.1:827679216-827783265 GCA_034641835.2 Pinus albicaulis
TTCCATCTCCTTTGCCATCAATGACAACATTTCCAACAACCTCGGCCCTCATGTTGGGAATACCACTAGTGGGACCGCAATGGACACTACCTTGGCTGAGCCCTTGCTCCCCTTCATGGTAGGCCTCAGCCTCCCCAATTTCGACCAGTTGATAAACGACCCTATACACCATGATGCTAGTTGGCCTGCTATGCCGACGAAGCTCCCTTCCGACATCCCAAAGTTTGAAGGCCTTGCTGGAGAAGATCCTACAAATCATGTTAGATCTTTCCACATGTGGTGTTCATCTAACTCCATTACCGACGACTCTGTCCGTCTTCGGTTGTTCCAACGTACTCTTACAGGTGAAGCTTCTAAGTGGTATGTTGATCAGGCCCCTTCCTCTCATACCACCTTTGCAACTATTTACCGGGCTTTCTTGTCTTACTTCCAGATTCCCCTTTGTTACAACATTGGTACTAAACTCTTGAATTCTTTCTGTCAATCGTCTGTGACCTACCTTTCTAATCATGTCCAGGAATGGCAGAGAAGAAAGAGCCTATGTCGAGCTCCTACCTTCGAAGACCATGTCTACATGGACTGGTTCCTTAGATCTCTTTTTCCACCTATCGAAAAAGATGTTGCATCGCACTTTCCTCAAACCAAAGAAGCCGCTCTCCAAATTGCGTTAAAATATGACCTGATCTATGCTCATTCGGGTTATGTTTATACCGTTCTACCTGATCTTCCGAGGCCCAGTGGTGCCAACACACAGGGGGCATCTCACGTCGCTAAAGGTAATGTTGGAGCTCTCTCTAATCCATATGCTCAACCTCCCATGGGCTATGGCTTTCCCCAGGGTGGGGCTAGCACCTCTGGCACTTTTCCCCCTCCTGGTAGCACATATCCAGGATACGGCATACCTCCTCTTTTTTCCCAACCTCCTATTTACCACACGGTTACCCAACCTCCTTATTATATGTATCCATAGCCTGGTGCTCTAGCTCCACCAGCATTAGCACCTCCTACTCCCTTACCTTCTCAACCCCCACAACAACCACCACCGCCCCCTCAAGGGTAGGTGTATGCACAGCAGGGCACAACTAATCCTCCTCCCTCAAAAAAGAAGAGGAAAGGTATTCAAAATAAAACGACCCCTGGTAATCCTGGACCTAACCAAGGTAACGCTCCTAACACTACGAACCAGCAAGAGGGCACTCATCCCATGCAGGATAGGCCTATTCACATGAATAAGCCTTGTTCTTGTTGCAGTGTTTATGGTCATTACACGCATGATTGTCCTATTTTTTCACAGATGCGGTAGCTATGGGAGTCTCAAGAAAATTTGAGAGGACAGCAAGCCATTCCTTCCGTTCCTTCCAGTATTACACCTAGTCAACCAGCTGTTCTTACTGATCCTTTCCCTCAGCAAGGATTTGTGGCTACCAAACCACCTGAAGGTCAGGAAACCACTCAACCTCTTCCATCTGGTACCTCCAATTACCAGATTCTCATGATGACCTCTGATCAGCCTTCTAGACCTTCTCCTCCTGGCCCTTCACCTTCAACTGATACTCATGAGCCTCTTTATCCACTTGGAATGATTCCTCCAGGCCTTAACCATCTTAGAGCCATTCTTCCTAGTCATTACCCCTCCGATCAGATACTGTTCCTAGCCCCCCCTCCTGGATTCTACACGGTACCTGTTATGGCCACCCTCTCTCTACCTAACTTAACCCTGGGGATTCTCGTCTGGTACCTTGATCCCCCAGCCGTTACCCCATCTGGTCACCCCAAACCATATCTCGCTTTGACCCCGGTTCAACTGGTCCCTATGAATTCTCCCGCAACTACAGTGCCTCAGCCACATCAGTAGGAACCTCCTCCTATTGCAACAACTTCGGGTAACAGGGGAAAAGCCAACAAAGAAACCAGAGATAGGACTACCCTGACAAACCTTACCCCTCCTCGGATGCTAAGGGGCACTATCCAGTGTGCCTTTTGTGATGTTGTCAGGCATGCCACCTAAAATTTTCCGGATTTGTCCCACCTTAAGCCCATGGTTAATGAGACATTTTCGGAATCTGACATCCTTGAGGTCTATGTCACTATACCTGATTCAATCCCGAAACTAAAATCATTGCGCACAAATCACCCTTGTGCTTTATGTGATTTCCATGGCCACTACACTCACCTCCGTCCTTGCCTCGAAGAGTATCACTCCTCTTTGGAAGCCTTTTGCCAATTCGAGGTCGAGTGTAACAAGTGCACCCTTTCCTTGTTCACAAGTTCTACTTCGACGGAACCAGAGGACCCACCTACTCCCATTGACATCCCTCCTCCTGATGTCCACATGACGGAGCCTTCGGCCACCATTTTCTACCTATCATCATCCATAAGATCCCCAGTGGAAGCCCCCATGGAGACTTCCCCTAATGACCCGCTTGACATCCCTTCAGCGATCACCTTGGGGTCAACATTGGTAGATCCTTTATCTACTTACTCTTCAGTCATCCCCCATGACGTTGCACATGTGAGCCTTTCTTCACATGATGATGAGTCAGGTAGTTCTATCGTGGCAAGTGGTCCCCCTTCCTCCAGTCACCCCATATTTCACTCCGATGAAGACATTATGGAAGCACTAACTGATCTTGAATTTCTGTGGGATGATATGCACCCCCGTGCATACTTCCTCCCACAGCAATCCCATGACCAATATGCTGTGGAAACTAAAGAATTCATTCCTAATGAAGTCGATTGGTTTAGAAATCCCATTCCTACACCTAATGCTTTTGAAGAAGGAAATATGGCCAATATCTCTCCTACCATTAAAATTGACATTTCCGACAAACCAGGGATAGAAGAAAATATCACCTTGGATGCCCATTACACCTCAGAAGAGGTTGAGGCTTACACCAAGCTATTCAAATAATTCCATGATATTTTTGCCTGGTCCTATTCAAAAATGCCTGAACTTAACCCTACCATTATCGAACACCATAATGATACTTGGCCTGATGCCAATCCTGTCCGTCCAAATATGAGACCCATTAATCCTTCCAGAAGAGAAGCTGTCAAAGCTCAAATCGATAAGCTCAAGCAGGCTGGTTTTATCTATCCCATTGAATACACCACTTGGGTGTCCAATCCAGTTCCCATTCTCAAGAAATAAGGCACCATCCGTGTCTGCACTGAATTTCGCGATCTGAACAAAGCTTGTCCCAAAGACAACTTCCCCACACCATTCATTGACCAAATCATTGATGAGTGTGTGGGGAACGAGGTTATATATTTTATGGATGGTTTCTCTGGGTGCAACCAAATTATTATTCGTCGTGCTGATCAACTCAAAACTGCATTCGTTAGTCCGTGGGAAACCTTTGCCTATCGACTCATGCCATTCGGCCTTAAAAACGCAGGAGCCACTTTTCACCAGGCCATGTCTTACTGTTTCATGACCTAGCTCATATTATCCTTGATTATTTAGATGACCTTACTGCACGTTATAAACATCAGGTGCAACACCTCCATGATCTGCGTACCCTCTTTCTCTGATGTCGCAAGTACAATATCTGCCTTAACCCGCTGAAGTGTGTCTTTTGTGTGCTTGTCGGCCGTCTTCTAGGCTTCATTGTGTCTAAATATGGTATCACTCTTGACCCATTAAAAGTTCAAGCCATCCTTGAGCTTCCTATCCCCCACACTTTATGCCAGTTATAAAGCCTCCAAGGAAAAGCTAATTTCCTTCGCTAGTTCATACCTGACTATGCCACCACCCCGCATGGGTTCCTTAGATTTCTCCGCTCCAATATCCCTTTTGTATGGGATGCCTATGCTCAAAAGTATTTTGATGCCATGAAGCATGTTCTCACATCCACTCCCTTGATTTGTCCCCCGCACTTTGATATGGATTTCATCCTAAATATATCTACTTCCACCCACTCATTCGCTGGAGTCCTTATTCAAGAATATGACAACGAAATTGAGCATGTTATCTATTATGTCAGTAAGAGGCTAGTAGGACCTCCTATATCCTACTCACACGAAGATAAATTAGCACTCGCTGTCATGTTCTCGGTCCAGAAAATTTGTCATTACATCCTCATGCGTCCCACCAAGGTCGTGACTAATTCCAACCCCATGGCCTTCCTATTGAGTCATCGAATCATCAGCGGGAAGTACGCCCGTTGGATCATGATCCTCTAGGAATTCGATCTTGAATTTGTCACACCAAAAAGTAAGAAAGGTTTAGCCCTCACTGAACTCATTTCTGAACTACCTACAGGTACGCAAGATCCTCCAGTTAATGATAATTTCTCCAATGAACACTTATTTTCCATTACCACCGACGACCCCTAGTATGGGGACATCCTCACTTATTTCCGAACTCAAAATTTCGCCCTCCATCTTCACCATGATGCTCGATGACGTATCCGACACCAGGCCCCCCACTACCTTCTTATCGATGACGACCTTTATCGTCGTGGTGTAGATTTTGTGCTTCGTCGTTGTCTCACACACGTTGAAGCAGAACAAGTCCTCAATGCCTTTCATAGTGGTGCTTGCAGTGGTATCCTCTCCAGTCTGGCCACTGCCCAAAAAATTATGCGCGCTGGGTACTTTTGGCCTTCTCTCTTTGGTGATTGCATTGAGGCAGTCAAACACTATCCCAATTGCCAAAAAATTTCCCCTAAGGCATGAGCCCCTCTAGCTCCCCTCCATCATGTCATCTCTGCTGGCCCCTTCTGTAAATGGGCCATAGACTTTATGGAGTGTCGACTGTCATCCGCTAGTAACCATAAGTATATCATCGTGGCAGTTGACTATTTCACTAAATGGGATGAGGCCATGCCAATGTTTAACAACACGGTAGCTACTGCAACCCTCTTTTTCTTTAACCAGGTGATCGCTCGATTTGGAATTTCGAAAAAATTAGTCTCCGACCATGGCTGACATTTTTAAGATGAGATATGGCATGAGCTATCCTCACTATTGGGCTTTGAGCACCAATATTTCTCCTCTTATTACCCCCAAGGTAATGGTCATGTTGAAGCAGTCAATAAAATTATTAAAACCATACTTCAACGGACGGTGGATAAGCACAAAACGAACTAGAACCTTATGCTCTTCCCTGCTTTGTGGGCCTATATAACTTCTGTTAAAACCGCCACCGGGTTCACTCCTTTCCACCTTGTTTTTGGAGAGGAGGTAGTCTTACCGATCGAGTGTGAAATCCCTTCCCTTCATCTAGCCATCGAACTTCTCCCTGACACCCAACCTTTAGAACAGAGACTTATCATGCTTGAACACACTTTCAAAGACTGTTGTGTTGCATTTCAAACCATTGAGGTGGCTAAGAAACGCACCAAAGCTCAATATGACCGAAAAGTCCAACCTCGTACTTTTCACAAAGGTGATCTTGTTCTAGTGTATGACCAGGTCCATGATGTCCTTGGTCATGGGAAGTTTGACTCATTATGGCTAGGACCTTACATCATCAGTAAGGATTTAGGCAAGGGGGCATATCTATTAGAGGACTTTGAACGCCATCCCCTTCCCAACCCTCGCAATGCACTCTATCTAAAGAAATATTACCCTTAGCATTTCCTTCCAGAAACGCATGTTTTATTTTATTTAGGTAGCAAGCTCATGCTTTTTATTGATTTGATACTTCACCAGGACACATTTTTTCAAGAAGTGTCAATTCACCCATCCTCAAAATCAAATTTCTTCACTTGCAACACTCGTACTGGGGGCACCATTTTTCCCCCATACTTGTCCACGCTCGTGTTGACTTTCGTCGTGAGTTACCATCTTGTACTCATGTTTTCATGGTCCCCATGGGACCTTTTTCTATGTGGTAGCACCATTGAGTCACCCTTATTTAGAGCATCCGAGTTTAGTCATCATTGCATTCATGGAGTCTATTCCAAGTCCCTTTGAATCTCGTTATAGTCATCCATCCTTCCGTTCTTGGTCCCTCTCTCGCGTCGCACATTATGGCCTTCAGTCCCATTGTCCCCTATCCCTCATGATATTGTGTCAGTCACTGCCAGGTCATCCATACCCTTTATGCTCTAAAAAGGGAATTTGTCCATTTGCTACTCAGTACCCCCCATTCCATCATCATCATTGGTGTCAGTCTGTTAATCGCTCTACTATTTTCTCTCGTGCCTTAGTTGAGGATCCCTTATTGCCTCACCTATGGCAGACCTCCTTCTGTCGGCATCAACTCGTTCATTCCAAAAGACAGGTCCAGAGGGTGGTGTACCTTGGTTCCAACTTCCACTATTGTTCGGTGCCTCGAATCAGGCAAAGGGACTCCTTATTTCCCTTTGACTTGATTTTTTCTCAGCTCCAGCTCCTTTCAGCATGATCAAGATCCGTATAATTGATGGTTCAGTGATGCAAGAGTTGATATCAGTGATTCCTGGGTTTGTGTGAGATGTCTCAGCCCTCATGAGGGGGTGGCCCTACTGGTATCCCCCAACATACCTGGATGACCTCTTCATCACAGCCTTTGATGCAGCTCCATACATTTGATGATGTCGACCTCAGCCACTTGCAACACCTTCTTGATTGCATGTATCAGTCAGATTTTCAGAGCCCTTTCCTATTTACAGGGGCATCTGGGTTGCTTTTTTATCTCATTTACTTAGATATTATTGTACAATTCATGGTTGTTACCCCAAGCACAATATGTATGTGGGATTCATTATCATGTTATTTACCTGGCTCATGTTTATGCCAGCAATTATTATAGTGGCCAGTCCCGTGGTTTTTCGGATGCCTTATTTTTTGTGTTATTGCCTCGGCGGGCATAGGTATGCCTCCCCTGCTGCCTATAGTAGGTACTCACTCATCAAAGAGATTTTTTGCACCTGCAAGTCTCGCCTCTTCAGGGTCTAGTTCGTTCAGCACTTTGGTCTACCTTACACTCCTCTCTCTTTGACTTCCCCTTCGACGTCTAGTGATTGAGTTCTTACAACTTACTTCGGTCATACAATTAGCTCCTAAAACTCGCATGCTGGGGGGAAATCTGTTACACCATTTTTTGGTCATCTAACCCATTATTATTATATGGACCCAAGTACACCATGTAAGACTAGTTTAGCCCTAAGTAAAATTGCATTCACTATGAAAATAACTTAGTAAATCACCTTTATTAAGTTGTTTATGGTCTAAACAGGAAACCCCATGAGGAAATATTAAATAAATCTATATTTGTTTGATTTTCCTCAAGGAATAGTTAATTAAACAGCAGTTTGATTAATATTCCTACTTATATTTAACCCAAAACAAGGAAATTAATTAGATAAATCATTATTTATCTTATTATCTCCTAAAGAATAGTTATTTAAACATTATTTAAATAATATTCTTTGTTAAATATGACTAAATCACCCTTAAATAATTAAATAAATCATTATTTATTTAATTATTACTCAACCACATCCTTAAAATGATAAATAAATCATTTATTTATTTATTATTTACAAATAAATGGATTTGACCCAAGTCAAATTCTTTTTCCCTCCAACAAATATAATAAAATATTCCATAAAAGTTGGATCTTGATTTGGTTAATAATATTTTAACTATGCACCAATATCTAGACTAACTTAATATTTTCTTATAAATAGAACGGTTTTCCCATTCATTTATCACCTTTTGTTGCCTAAAGATCACTCTGGATCTATACTTTTGGTCTAATTATTGATCCACCATCATAGTCATATTTTTCTACCATTTTTTGTCTGGGTTTTCTACACCATCAAGAGAGAGGAATTTTGGATCTGAAGTGCTGAGGACTTACAAGAACCCATCCCATTGAGGAGAACTAGGAAAACCCTCATGTTTTTTCCTCCCAAGTGCCCCTAATACAAAAATTTATTCGAC
The DNA here is from genome assembly GCA_034641835.2 of Pinus albicaulis. Lineage (NCBI taxonomy): Eukaryota > Viridiplantae > Streptophyta > Pinopsida > Pinales > Pinaceae > Pinus > Pinus albicaulis. The sequence continues at coordinate 827,687,095 of CM076575.1, forward strand.
ATATTCTTGTCTTGTCTATTGGATGCATGGAGTAAATCTTGTTTTTTCTACTGTTTAATGTCTTCTAATTCATAGATCTAGATTTTCACAACATTTATCTTAATCACCTAACTGTAGATTTGAATATATTGACAACCATCTTTGTCGTTAAGGCTATTGTTATGCCCAACTGAAGTGGTCTTTTTTCGTACGCTTGGAATTAAGATTCATACTAATAGTAATGGTTGGGCAGGTAACTGATTTGGTATTTGTGGAAATGGTAATGGAAGTTGTGGATTTTGGTTTTGGATTTGGGGTTGTTGATTTTATTGAGGAATTTTTTGGGGAGCATAGTTTGGATATGATGGACTATATTGATAATATTGAGTCAATCTTCCATAGGGATTTTTCATTTCTTGTGCCCAAGATTGAGATTGAGGCCAAGGTTGTTGCCAAGAATTCCAATTATTTGGAGGGGGCTAAGCATACATTTGATTGTTAAAGCCTTGAGTTTATGGCCCCTGCCATGGTCTTCTAGAGACAAAGCAAAGAGATTATGTTGGATTTGAAGTTTTTTATTCTTTAAAAACATTGTTAAGACCTGGAATTGAAGGCCAACTCTTAGTTTCATGACTTTATGAACAAATCATACAGGTCTCTCTGACTTTTGCATCAAGAGGACATTCTCTTAGAGCATGCTTCTTTTTGCATTTAGGATAGAAAATAGCTAAAGCACTAGTCTCTTCTTTCTGCTTATTTTGTAATTTAAGGTTGTCTATATATTCCCTAAGACCCCCTAAAATATATGTTTTAAATTCATCAAGCATGTTTCCAATTTCTGCCCTACTTACAGTTCCAGTTGTAGATTTATTTACTCTAGCAAGAGAAGGATCTCTTGGAATTTTCCCAGTCTCTACTTTTCCCCTTGAGAGATGAATACATAATTCATCAATGTCGGATAATGGGAGTTGAGGTATCCCCCTTCCCCATCATGTTGAGGATGTCTATCCACTCATATCTAGTGGCTTTTAATAAAAGAGATTTTAAAGTATCTTGATATAAATTATCCATTTTTTCTCTTTTTACGTTATAATTGAACCTTTCAATTAAATCCTCCAAATCATCATCCTCTTTTTGCATCACTTTAAATACTTCGTCCTTTTGATTTATGGGTATGAAATAATCCAAATACCTTTCTAAAAATTCTTTCTTCATGTCATTCCATGTTTTGATAGACTGAGTGATTAAACCGGTGAACCATTTTAAAGCTTCTCCTTTCAATTTTGAAGGAAACAACTTAAGTTTTTTAGAGTCTTGAAAATAATCATAAGTTTTGCACAAGACTTCAAATTCAAAAAAAACGGTTTCAGGATCTTCACTTTTTAATCCATGAAAAATTGGGAGGAATGAAGGTGAGATATTTTTCATTGTGGAATTTTTCTCTCAATCAACTATAGGGAATCCAAAATAACTATCAATTTCCCTATTTCTTCTGCCTCCTTCTGCATTTCCTATACCTCTTCCTCTTCCTGCTCCAAACATTACATTTTCTCCATTTAGAATTTATCCTTCTCCTTCTCCTCTTCTTGCCATTATAGATTCTTTAGAGCTAATATAAGATTCAACCTGCAAGGTTAACTACTCTTTCTCTGGTTCTTCTATCAATGGTATGTTGAAGAAAGTTTCTTCCTTTTCCTCTCCACTAGGAATTTATAACTCTTCAGCTAAAATATTTTCCCCTGTAGAGGTGAAAAAGGTTACTCCTTTTGTTGGAGATATAGGATCTTCTTCCTCTAAGACTGCCTCAATGGATGAAGTAGGAGATCCTCCTAATTGGATTTCTGACGTTAGGAATTCAAGAAGTCTATGTCTGGTGAAGTATTGAATATGAGTTTGAGATGGAGGTGTATCATTTCGTGGTCTTGGTGGAGTGAGTGGTATTGTAGGAATTAAACTCCCACCTCTAGCTATGAATCTACCACTAGAATCTATTTCTCTACGCATATCATTTTTTTTTATATGTAAGAAATAAGGCTATCTAATTACACTTCCCCGACCACGACGCCAAAATTTTTAATCAATTTAATGTCTTAAATTGCTTACATAAATTATCAACCGAGGTTTGTAAATTGATGAAGTGTGGTGCACTATATGTGCATAGTTAACCTTCTTCAAACTTTGTTGTATGTATTTTTATGTTGTTTTGGGAGTTTTGTTATTTATATCTAAGAGTGTGAATCTAAAACTATGAGAGAAATCAAATGAATCTTAATGAATTTTAAGAAGGAAGAAAAGGAAGTGTTCCTAAGTTAAACTAATTTTCATAAAAATGAATCAAAGATTTATTTACTGGTTAGAATATGATCTGAAAAACAGAGTATCTATTCTAATGACTTCTAATTTAACATTAGTCCTATTCCATGGATATAAATATTATAACTGAAATTGAAATTGCAATGCTATTCTAAGTGAAAGAAGAAAAAGAAAACAACTAATGTATGTTTAGTTACTCCAACATTCAATATGAAGTGTCACCTTCTTGAGATGATGTGTAAGTAACCAATTATACCTTAGTTTCTAGTGTTCTAGAAAAGCAAGTAAATTGTGCAAAGGAAAACTCAGTAATTGCATGAATTAAATATTCAATCATTTAGTCTGTAAATATGATACAATCAACTTCTTCGAATGACCTTTAAGAACATCCAGTCATGCAATTAAATGAGGATCTAAAAGAAAATGTGAAATCATGAAAACTTAAAGCTCAACTGATTGTAAACAACTAATGTATATTTGATTACTCCAACATTCAATATGAAGTATTATCCTCTTGAAATGATGTGTAAGAAACCAACTATATCTTAGTTTCTAATGTCCTAGAAAAGAAAGTAAAGTATGTAGAGGAAAACTCAATGACTGCATGAATTAGATATTCAATCATTTATTTTAGAAATTTGATAAAATCATCTTCTTGAAATGACTTTCAAGAACATCCAACTATGAAATTAATTGATATTTTTAATATAAGAAAGTAAATAACAAAACAGTAAAGGAAACTAGATAATTGTGAACTCTATCACTACAAAATTAATCCAATTTGAAAATAGATAGATCTATTCCCATGAAATGTTTTTAGAATATCAATGATTACACAGTTATTCTATTGATGCTAGGAAGACATTGATGATATAATTCTATGTTACTGATCAAAACTGTAATGTAACATTAATCTATTCAGAAAACAGAATTAACAAAAATAGAGTAAGGAATTTAAACTAAAACAATGAACAAAAAACCTCCTCCTGTGCAAAGGCCCTCTGCAATAGATTCGGTTGAGATCCTAGCTAGTTATATACACACTTAAGAAATCACTGGTACCATGAACACGATCCTTGTATTATAATAGAACAGTCTTAAGACCATACACAACATTTCAGCAAAAAATTCCTTAATCTCGGTTCTATACAACTGATATTTAAATAAAACAAACATAACTATTATGAGCCAATTCTGCCTACAGGTGGCTAATCTTAACCGACTTGTAGAATTGGAGTTTGACTATTTAACTCTTGATTTGCTAAGATAGAGAAAATCAAGAGTCCTTCTGTTCTCGGCTTACTTCATTTGACTAGACTTTGACCACAATCTCAGGCATCCTTTTCTATCAATCTCGATCAAGTAGATAGGACAAAATCCATGTGTTGATTATTCTAGAAATTCCCATGTGGCTCATTTCTCCATTTGATCCTTGGAACCTGTCAAACCATGAAAGTAGCTACGGAACCCACGATTAGATGCAGAATAGGATTATTTCTGAAGCCAAATTACAAAAATCCATTCGAATAGAAAGAACATCAGAATATAACATGGAAATCATTTAAATGCATTCCTTGAGACAAAACATGACATTTATCATTGATTGGAGTATATGAACCTATGAGAAAGTAAGGGAAAAAGGTGAGAAAGGATGTCAGAGAGAGGATGATTCTGAGGTTCAACACTCTCATCACTGCAAGACTTATCTCACACTATTCATTACTCATCTTACGTTTATGGAATTTATCTAAACCTTTTCTATGATCCTCCATGATCATTTTTCTCATGAGCTCATCCATGCTCATCTTGGTGATATGCAATTCTCCTTTACTACTAAATACCCATCAAGATTCCTCTCTAATATTGATCTCTTCTTGGGTATTCTCTCTCTTGGTTCACTCTCTTGAACCTTCTAGAGCTTCTCTTCTCTTTTGCACTTAGTCACCTCTCTTATTTATTCCAACCTCTAGTTGTATAGGTTCATCATCATTATCAACAAAACTTTATTGTTCTGGCTACATTAAAAGATCCTCATACTGTTACTTGCAATCAGTAATTCATCAATAATTAATAATAATACCATACCTCACGGTCCAATCTTTTCAATCTGTCTTTAAAGAAAATATGATCTGCTTTCTCTCAAAGTAGATTTTCCTTCCATCTCTCTTCATTGTTTCTTCAAGCTTAAATCATGCAATCATCAGTCTTTGAAATTCAATAAAAAAAGAAATATTTACCTCAATTATATTTCAAATATGATTCCTCTTATTTTCTTCTTTGCTTCTACTCCAACTTTGATTCTTTGAAAGCTTCTTTCTGCTCTGGTCTTATCAAATGACACAACCACAAAATCTCCAAACTCAAGAATCTTCTTGCTCTGATACCAAAAACTGATGACCTACCAGGTTTTTTCCTCCATAATTAGGAGCCTTAAACACTAAGGCTATGCTACAAGTCTCAAGAAAGAGACTCCAACCCTTCAACTCTCTCACTATTTCATTAAACTGAGCTCATATCAGTTATGCATAAATATGGAAGGATTAGTTTTAGAGTTTTGCGTTAATGTAATACCTGAGCATGATTAAGTGAACACATAAGGATATCAACCCTTTTTTCCTCAAAACCTATGTGTTCATTTACCTTCAGTTGAGCTTGATGTATGAAAATGTTGGAGGTGCGAACAGGAACCCAAATTCTTGTTCAGGAACTGAATTTCTAGAACATGAACCGAATTCTGGAGCAAGAATAGAACTGCTAGAACATGAACTATATTTCAGAAACATTAATATGTTTCTAGATCTTCTTACTATCCTCACATCAAGCTATTGCAATATTCAGAATTTTGTTTACATTGAAATTTGAAATCTTTCCCATCGTAGATAAAATTTAACCATTTATGTAATATGAGAAGCTCGATCCTCACATCGAGTCCACTCAGAACTTTGTTCACAGTGAAGTGATTCCCTTTCTCACTGATCCCTTTCAACAATTTATTTTCAGGTAGCTAAGCAGAGAATTGTTGCTCCAACATTGCAGAATAGAATATGCAAGCATATTAATATGCAGGACTCTGCAAAGAGCTTTAAATTCTATAGCAATTAAATTCTACACAAAATATTTTGACTTTCCTCTATGCCACAACCTTAGACAAATTTGTGATCAACCTCCTAATCATATCTCAAACAAGACTTTGATCCATATCTAATTTGATTTGCATCCTCACTAGTTACGACCTTGTCATTGACACCCAATTTGTGGCACTTTAAACTCGTTTTGTTTGATTTAAATTCACAGAGAATTTAACTGTTGCATGAAATGAGGGCATAGGATTTGACTGTTTGTAACTTCCTAGAGCTTGCCACGACTCATATGTAGTGGCCACAATTTGACAATAAAACTTTCATCCATGGAGCTTGTCGAACTGCATACTTAGTTCTCGAGCAATGAATTCTCTTCGATCTGCATTCTACACCCAATGAACTGTGGCTTAACTCTATTCCTTAATAAATAGGAAATGGAATTGTGGTTTACAATGGTGTTTGGATTTTATGCACAACTCCAATTTCAAAAAAATTAAATCTCCAGCATCCTATATTGTATACAAGATTTCTCTCACGCAGCAACAATAAGTTAATCACACGCAGAGATAATGCAATATAACATGAATAAACTTTCATTCATACAAGTTTTGTACATGTATACATACTCATAATTTATCCTCTATCATATATCTATGGCCTGATTTTCTTCATTTGAAATGGCTTCCTACACATCTCATCACACACTCACACCCACATATTATTTCGATATGCATGCTTACATTTATAGGAACAATTACATAGTTATGGATCATTCTAGATCCATGATATTCTCCATAGATCTCTCAACATATTCATAAAATCTCTTAATACACTTTTAACTCAACTAATTTACTATTCTAGGATCTCCTAATCCCTAAGATATTCATGAGTTATTCACAAGTATAATATCTCTCATATTTTCACCTATTTGAGAATATTTACATTTAAAAACCTCACACATATTTCTTACTCAAATAATTCAAAATATAAAATTTCCTATTAATAAATTAAAATCCTTATGAAACATTAGACCCCCTAAGTCAACCAAATATATAATGATTTTCTTGAGCAAGATGGTCATGCATCAGTTGTCTAAACATCTGGTATTATATCCTCCAGCTCATCCTTCCATTGATCATGATCTACCTACATGGTTTGAGGATGAAGAAGATGAGGTATACAAAACTACCCCCATTTTTACCATTGATGTTGTTCTTAGAGGGGGAAGCTTGATGAAGATCAACTTATCGACCATGTCATTCAAAACCAAACCCCCACTAACAGCCCGCTTGAAAACCTAGTCAAAGAATATGAAAGCTAACCTTGGATGGAATTGCACTCAGTCAATTCAACCTTTGAAACCACCAAGGATGTGGAGTTTTTCCCATCCAGATCTCTAAAAATTAATTCAAACCTCTCAGATAAAGAAGAAAAGCAGTTATTCCAGCTTCTGAAATAAAACGTAGATGCATTTGTCTGGGATTTCAAGGACATGAAAGGGGTACATCCCTCAGTATGAAGACATAATATCTACATTAAGGAACGATGCAAACATGTGTGCCAACCCCAAAGGAAGATGAAGCCAGCTCTAAAGGACATATTCATGGAAGAACTATAGAAATTGTTGGATGCAGGTTTCATTTGTCCTATATCAGATAGTGAGTGGACTCCTCTTGTCCTAGTCCTGAAGAAGAATGAAAATGGTGAATCTCTGTTGACTATAAAAAACTCAACAAAGCCACCAAGAAGGACCATTTCCCTTTGACCTTTATAGACCAAGTCCTATAAGCCCTTGCAAGAAAGAAGCTATTTTCCTTCTTATATTGTTTCAGTGGGTATAACAAGATCTAAATCAAACTTGAAGACCAGGACAAGACTACTTTTAGTTGCGCTTGGGGTTCCTTTGATTACTGAGTTCTACCCTTTGGGTTTTGAAATGCCACAACTACCTTCCAAAGAGATGTCTTGAGAATTTTCTCTCAGTTGGTCCATGACTCAGTTGAAATATACATGGATGATTTCACACCATATGGGGATGAATTCCAGGAGACTCTCTCCCATTTTGGAAAAGGTCTGAGAAGGTGCATTGAGATGCATCTCTCCCTGGGCCCAGAAAAGTGTGAATTCCTTAAAAGAGCAGGAGTTGTATTGGGGCACACAATCTCCCAAGCAGGAATACAGGTGGATCCGAACAAAATCACCATCATCAAAAGGGTACATGCTCCTCAAATGTAGAGAGATGTCGGGAGTTTCCTGGGGTTATCTGGCTATTATAGAAGATTCATCAAAGACTTCAACAAGTTTTCCTCGCCACTATTTGGTTTCTTGGAAATTATTATGAGTCTACTTGGTCCAATCTTTGTCAATAATTTATTGAGTTCATTAAGGGAAATTTGACTACTTCCCCCATTCTCTGAGGTGCAAATTGGACTCTTCCTTTCCACATCCACACCAATGCATTAGACAATGTTGTGGGGGTAGCATTGGGGAAGTTAGAAGATAAATTACCTTATGAACCTCTTTCATTAGTAAGAAATTTTCCAAGGCTGAACTCAATTACACTGTCACAGAGAAGGAGATGTTAGCCATTGTCCATGATTTAAACCAATTTAGACATTATGTCACTGGTTATTAGATCTTTGTACACACTGACCATGCAACCATCAAATATTTAATGAAAAAACCACATGTTAATGCTACAATAATTATATGGTTGTTACTATTACGTCAGTTTGACCTAACCATTGTTGATAAACCTGGGAAGGAGAATGTTGTTGCAGATATTTTATCCAAGTTAGATCTATCTATAGATGAATAAGGAATGGTGGATGACCAGCTGCCATATGAACATATTTTCACTATCTCAACACTCTCACCATGGTTTCTAACATATCTAATTACTCGGTTGCTGAAATTTCCCTCCTAATATCTCATTCAAGGAGAAAAGAAAGATCATTAGAAAAAGCACCCCTTTCACATGGATTGGGGGAAATCTCTTCAATCTAGGCCCTAACCAAATTATTTGAATATATGTGAGGGAGAAAGAAGTTTTATTATCCTATATGGATGTCATGATATCCCTTATGGAGGCCACTTTGCTGCAAAAAGTACTGCCTTCAAAGTTTTTCAGGCAGGATATTATTGGCCTACCCTTTAGTAGGATGCCAGAAGATACACTAGCAGGTGCGACCTGTGCCAAATGATGGGGAAACCGACACAGAGGGATGTGATGCCTTTGCACCCTCATGTGGCTCTTGAGCCATTTGATAGGTGGGGCATGAAATTCATTGGACCTATTGATCCACCATCTGGCCAAAAAAAGTATATCATAGTCTGCACTGACTATCTGAAAAAATGGGCTGACACAAAAGTTGTGAAGGTATAAACCAAGGAGAAAGTATAAGAATTTCTAAGAGACTCATGTGTTTTACAAATTTGGATACTCGAGAGATGTAGTCACTGATCATGGGGCATAATTCACATCTCATCTCATTGAGAATATTCTGAGGAGGCACAAGATAAAGCACAAGACTTTCAATTCCTACCACCCTCAACCAAATTTCCAAGTGGAAGTGACTAACATAGCCTTAGAGAATATCCTCACCAAGTTTGTGAGCAGTAGTAGACAATATTGGGTGGAAATATTGGTAGAAGCTACTTGGGCCTACAACACTACTTGGAAAACAACAACAGGATCCACTCCTTATGACCTGGCCTATGGAAAGAAAGCTCTACTTTCAATTGAATTTTAGTTCAACACCTTAAAGATGGAAGTTGAGTTAGACCTAGATATATCAAATTCCCAACAAGAGAGGTTGTTTCAATTAAATGGATTGGATGAGTTTAGGATGCAAGCACTCCTTCACACAGAAGTGATTCAGCTGCAAAGGAAGGTCTGGCATGATAAGTACATTAAGGAAAATACCTTTCAAGAAGGATATTGGGCATTGTTGTATGACTCAAGGTTTAAGGATTTCAAAGGAAAAATAATGAAAAGATGGTTGTGACCCTAAAAAGTGGACAAATGTTTTGATAATGGCGTAGTTCACATTAGAACCATATATGAGGAAGGAATTCCCCTAATTTTCAATGGTTACAAGCTTAAGGTTTACAAAAGGCCCCAGTCTAGGGCATAATTTATAAATTGCATAAACATGGAGGAGTATGTCATGTGAAACTTCATAGTTTCTAGTGCCTCCCCATCTTAGAAAAAAATAAAGAGGCATGGGTGAAAACCTCTCTGAGGTGCCCTAGGCCAACTCCAAGGTTGAAAAAATCCATGAGGAAATCTTGGAGAAAAAAAAAAATTAAAAAAATAAAAATAAAATAGAGAATAAAATATCCTTGTGTGAAAACCTCTCTGAGGCACCCAAGGCAAGCCTATGGGTTGAAAACCTCTATGGAGGCAGCCCACTTGCCTTCAAAAAAAAAAAGAGTGAAGAAAGAAAAAAAGGAAAGAAAGAAAAGGATAAATAAGAAAAATGCATATGCACTTATGTGTTTTTCTGTTTTGCAAGTTATTGATCAAAGATGGTTTTTGGGACACATAGAGAAATTTCTATTCATTTTCCCTCCTCCTCTGCTTTCACACTCCATGATCCACTCCAACATACACCCATTCATCCATTTCACCCCTGAGATAGGCAAAAATTTCATTTTTTCTCTAAACTGTAGTTTCTACAGACAAGTCTAGCAGCTACAAGATTCCTGTAGCACTACAGGAAACTCCTGTAAATGCTATAGGAAACTCATTCATGAAGGAAGAAGCTCTATCATGGATTTATGAACTTCAAGGAGAACATGATAATTTATGTTTTTCCTATACCTACCATTCCCAAACCCTTATTTCACTCCATGCACAAGGATTCACTCTCTAAACCATATGTTGCACCATTAACAACTAGATCATCTGATACTTAGCATGAGACCCATTCACTCACCTATCCTCCACTCCATTCACTCCATGACTCAAGCCATAGCCTCCATGAACAATTTCCTTCCATTTCTAAGAAAATTGAAGAAAGAAGAGGAAAGAAAATGACTGTTACAGGAATTAGACAGTTTCTTGCAAAAAATATGTGTGTGGCACAACAAGGCCAAAAGATGAAGGAAAGTTGATAAGGATCACTCCAGAAGACCACCAAAAAAATATAGGAGGGAAATAACACCAACTATGGCACCTGAAGACCTCCATGCAGCACCTGTAAATTAAAAAAACAAAAAAAGAAATTAAGCATTTCACTCAGAAAAGACAAGAAGCTCACTCAGAAAATAAATAAGAAGTGAAAATACAACAAAGAAGAGATCATGGCTGCAACCACCAGCTCCAGCTCCTTGCACCAGCTCATTTATCACCACATCAACTCAGTTAGGCTCGAGTACGGCCCTTCACCTCTCGTTATGCATCCATAATGACCAAAATGGTTTAATGTCGAGTTTTAGAAATTTAAAAGGAAAAAAGGTGGCCAGTTAACTTGGCGACCTTTGTAAAGTTAAACTGGAGGAAAATTGAAAGTACATGCCACCTGGGCAAGTCAAATCAAGTCAATATGGAGTGAATGGGTACAAAGAGGGTGATTACGAGGCTCAAAAATCATTATCTGGAATGGGACCAATGGTCTCAAAGAGGAAAACTCGTGTTAAGTACGAGTCAGCACAACGCTCCAAATTTATTTAAAAAATCAACAAACAAATGATCTATCTCATTTTCACCATTTCATTGAGAATTTCGAAGAGAAAAAAGATAAGGAGAGTAGTAGGAGCCATCAAGAGATCAGCATCGATATTTGAGCTTGAATGCACCATCATGCTATAGGAAACATAGATTTGCTACAGGAAACTTCAGAGGCGGATCAACAGGGGTATATAAGTAAACATAGAGTCACACATGGGTGAAATTGCTTGCAAAATCCACCATCTCTAAAAAAAAATCACCAGGAAACAAAGGTAAGTGGTTTCCATCCTCCAACACTGAAATTTATCCATAAAATTTACACACAACAAGTTAAAGTTGGCAATTAAAGGGTACAAAAAAAAATAAAAATCTTGCATTTGTTACAAGACCTCCATCTCCAAGACATAACTCTCAAACATATCACCACCTTCATATCACAACCATTAAAATTTTAGGGGGATTCAACATAAGGGATCCCACTAACATTAAGAGAATTAGGCAGCATCCTCAATTCAAGGAAATCTTTAGAAATCACCGATGGCTAGGGTTCTTTGAGATTTTTAAATGTTTTGATGAAGAGATAGCTCTATATTTTGCAGTGGCTCTGCAATCACACTCATAGGAGAGAGCCACCAATGTGGTTAGAGGCCTAGCCATCACACTATCGCCTAAACTCATAAGCAGAGTTGCAACTTTTCCCATAGGAGTCAAATGGGTTAATAAAAGAATGCCTAGCATTGTAGCTAAGAAGAGCTTCTTTCTACCATGAGAAGAATACATTGAAGAAAAAAATGGAGTGAGGAGAGAGACCCTTCCATACCCCTTGGATGAAGTAGCCTTCCATATCATGAAGTTTATTTCTTGTGAAGGTAGACTTAGTGTGGTCTATGGGTATCATTTCAGATTCTTGAATGAACTTAGGTTTCAAGGAGAACTCCCTCTAGAATAAAGATTAAGCATCCATCACTTCCTCTTGAACTCCATAACTAACATGAGTAATAAGGTGAGGAAAAAAAAATATCAGCACTTGGCTCATCATAGCCTCATAAAACTAATTGTGAATGATGCTTTGAGAATATTGAACCTACCTGTATCGTAGTATTTCTTCATATACATGGATAGGGAAGCCTTCATAGCTACCCAAACAAGGAAAACCTCTTCTTCTAGCCTTAGAGAGAGGGAGGTAGAAGAAGAAGAAGAAGAAGAATTTGAAGAAGAGGTAGAAGAAGAAGAAAAGGAGGAAGAAAATAAGGAAGAAAATGAAATGGAAATTTAAGGGGAAAACACAGATACAACAAACACAGAGAAAGAAAATTTTGAGGGGAAGGAGGAAGAAGATACTGAGGAAAAGAAAGGATTTAACCCTATCCTAGGAAGTGAAACCTCCTCTCAAGACACCAGCATGTCACCAAACATTAAAAATTAGGAAGTGGCTGCTACCCTAGCCACTTTGAGCACAACTGTCAAAACAAAAATGAAGAGGAAGACACCTATGTATTTTAGGACTAGGAAGCATCAAATGGTGAGGTAAGGGAACCCACATACTCCTACCAAGAGCCCTATTTCCATTAAGGAATCACCAAAGAAATATGATGAAATAATATTATAGGAAGGAAGGGTGCAAGAGGTCACTTCACCTATAAGGACCCCTGTAACATACATCAGAAGACACTTAGCAAGATTGGAATCCCATACACCTCATGCAACCCCCATAGACCCTTCAAGGACTGAAAAAAATTGAAAAACAAGAAAAATAGGATCTTCAACAAGAAAAATAGATTTCACTACAGGAAACTCTAGCAAGCCCAGAATTAGAGAAAAATGCCTTGGTTTAGGAAGAAAAGACATCCATATATGGGAAAGAGGTCAAGGAAGTTGAGGAAAAGGCACAAGAGGAAAAACAAGATGAAAAATGGGGAGGAAAAGATGACATGGAAGAGCCCAACTCACCAAAAATGGTCCTCAAAGATGTAGTAGTAGTGCCAAATTCTAGCCCTCAACCCAATCTCATCTCCTGCTACACATCCATTGAAGGGGGCAGATTGATTCCTCAAAAGTTCATAGTGCCAATATTTTATCAATTGGAAGAGGAGAGTGCATGCACTTGTCATTGGATGAAGCTTGCCACATCTAAAGGTTTTCATGACATAGGGGACATGGAGGGAAAAGTAGCTAAGTTGGGGAAGGATTTATCTGATGTTAGGATCAGAGAATCAGTGTTGAAAGAGCGGCTTTAGAAGGCCCAAGCAAAGAATGTAGCATTAAAAAAGCAGCTTCAGTAAAAAGGACAAACAAGTGGCCACCATGGCATATTTGTACATGGAGGCCATTAAACACAAATATCCATCATATTCCTATGCATTTTATGTAGGAGCATCATGCTTCCAAAATTTTTTACATTTAGTAGAATCTAGGGGGTCTTATATTTCAAGGGAGTTGGTTTTCCTAAAGATTTAACTAATGTCATTTTCAATGTTTTGAGTGATTTATGTGAGACATTTAGAATAAGATTTAATTAAATATTAAGAGTCATATTTTTAAATGTTCTTGAATTTAGGAGAACATGAGCTATTAAAGAGTGATTGGTGTGGATTGAGATATTTTGAAATATTGTAAAACTCAGATTAGAAAGTAGTTCATGATTTATGGAGGATCCTTAGGATTTAGTTGAATGCTGAGATCCTGAAGTGATAAAGAAGATATTTTAGGAATTAATTGAGGACTTAGCGAATTTTTAGGATTTTGTTGAGAAACCTATGGATCTGAACCAAAATTGGTTACAGAACCTTTTATATATAATTGTAAAGCCTCAAAGGCACAAACAGTGAAAAAAAAAGAGATATATTCTTAGAGAGGAAGCTTAATTGTAAGCCTACGGGCACAGAGAGAGAGGAAGAGAAAAGGGCCATATAAAAGGCGTATCAGGCCAAAGCAAGAGTGAAAACATAATTTTCTTGTATTTGTACAGTTTATTTGTTTAATGAGAAATCGAATTCTATTTTGACTGTGTCATTCTGTTATGTGTTGAGTGATCTGTAATAGAAAGAATTTGATATCAGTGAAATAATTCCCTGTAACAAACTCTAGTTTGAATGTATAATTATTTCTGAATGATAAAGGACTTAATGGCTGGGTAGAATCTAGATGATTCCAGTCTACAAGTTAATTAGCTATGAATAAAACTAACGAGAGAAAATTTGTGCAGATAAACTTATGTGCAGGTTGAAAGGAATAAATTACAAATTCTGACTTTAATCAGTATGAAAAGGTGTATGTCAAGTGTGATAACTCGGAATGAGATTCAATAAAAAGGACAAGCTCAGGAGAGATTCACGTTGAAGAATACATAACAAGCTCAAGAGGAGTAGTTTGTAGGAACCGGTGTTGCAGAGCGATGGCAGTATAAACAAACAGAAATCAACTAAGGTAGAGAACACTTAGAAGATTTCAAAATAAGGTGAACGGACGGTCAGGATTAGATCAAAGAAGTGAAGGCGAGAGATGAATGGTTAAAATTACTTTGTAAGTGACGTTGGTTGCGATGCGATGCGATGAGGGAAGACCACATGTTAGCATTACGCATTAGCGCACATCGCAGATTTTGGAGGTTACCATTAAGAGTTCGCATGGTATGTTAAGTTGTTTTTGATGCGATACGGGAAGGATGGAAGGATGTGATGCAATGAGGGAGGAGCCACATTTCAACACTATGCAATAGTTCACATCGAATATTATATGCTTTAGCGTTATCGATAAATAATTAAACTTGCAAGCGAGAAATTGTGATAAGACAAAGAGGTATAGCAAGACCGTTAGATTTGGAGAAAATCTACGGTGGAGATTACAACACAACTTTGTGTCAGCGAAATGATAAGTTAGTTGTTCAGGTTTTTTGGTAATTTTTCCAAAATGCGATGTATTGTGATTGATTCACGGGATTGTGGGACCCTCCAGCAGGAAGTTTTGCATGTGTGCAAGAGATTTGGGTTTATGTGTAGTCTGGTTTAAAGTAGCATTGTTTGATTGCTAATGTATGTATGTTTCATTTAATCCGAGTAAAAGGGGAGTTATGTGGGCCATAATCTAAAAATCCGTGAGTTTGGTTAAAGAAGTCGGCCATGTTGAAAAGGTAAAAGTTTATAATATTGAGTTAAAACCCGAGAACCATTTATTGTTAATATTTCAGATGCATTTGATTTAAAATATGAACCTTAGATATTAATGTGGGTAATTGTGTGGTTAATTACGCTAACCCTACATATTTTGATATTTGTAACCTTATGGTTGAATCATTTGGTATTGGAGCGAGTAAAAGCTCTTTTGGGAGAAATCAGAACAAAAAGAGTTTTGATGAAGATTGTAGAGTTAAACTATGTAGAAGACATTTGGTAGCATAACAGAATAAGGTTCAGCGTGATTGTGAATCAAAGGAGAAGAAGTAATATTAGAAATCTAAAATGGTGGAGACATTTGCAGAAAGAAAAGACAGACAGTAAAATATGACAAAGTGATGGTTGTTTTCTTGAGAAGAAGGGAGATCCATTTGAATGTGAAGAGTGGAAACAGACTTCTTGTGAAAACATGAAAATATTGTTTTATTTAACTCTGATATGAGTTTTGTAGGTTGCATACAAAGGAGGAATATCTCAGCAAAAACAGCAAGAGGAGCTATAAAGAAAATAAGAATCAATTGTGTTCTTGAAGGCAAAGTAAAGTGGATACTCTGAATAAAAGTGGCAAAGAACCTAAATGTTCCAATTGAAGGTTGGATAGAGAGGACAAGAGTGTTCTCAAAAGAAATTAGAATTACAGAAGCCAAGGATCAAAGGAGTTTCTTAATAGAGGTTCTAGAGATAGACAACCAATGTTACTAAAACACTGAGCTTAAAGGAGAGAAGGTTTGGTGAGGTACTTGCATCAGGTATAGAGATTTGATGAGAAGGAGAGGCTTAGTGCAGTTCACAAGTGAAAATATGTAGTTCACAAGAGACAAAAGAGTATTACTACTGATATTTATAGCAGAGGTTAGAGAAGCAACCACAAAGTGGAGAAAGAAGATGCCAAATAAAATGGCATATGGAGATAGATGAGTGATGAATAATGTGAGAGAGAGAAAGTTGAGATAAATTTCCAAATTGCATTATTGATGGATATGTTGCAGAGAAATAAGGTGAACCAGAGGTATGTGTGGATGGTGAGAAAGAAAGTGAAATGGAATAGGCTACAAGAGAAGAAAAAACAACAGGTGAATATGCAGCTAATGGAAGAGCTGAGGAAGCTTGGGAAGATAATGAATGTTCAATTGAGGATAGAGAAGCTCGAAGGAGTTGAGCTACAGCAAGAAAATTTTGTTGGAGATGAACAAGTTTCTTTTGAACTTGAATATGGAGCAATGATGTTTGAAACATCAGTTCAGACTACTGAGCCTTATGATTTTTAAATTAACAATTTGTGTATGCTTGCAGGTGTAATACATGATGATGGAAAATATTTGGGTATTGTCAAAGAAGAGGAAGCAGAGAGACAGAATATAAATTATGTTTTAAAGAAGAAAGATGAGACAGTCAGGTTTCATGAGGAAGCTTACACACAGTTGAAGGAAGATATTACTTTTCAGAATACTGCTAGAGTTGTAAGCAGAGAAAGTTTGTCTTATATTGGTATCCAAAAGAAAGCAAAAGAAGTTTACTTTTGTAAACCTGAGCAAGGCCTTTTCTTTGATGAAGAAAGTGAAGATGTGAAGGAAGGACAAGATGAAGATCTTGTGAGATGTTTGGCTGTCATGGGAAGCCAAAGAGAAGAAAAAAAATTGGAAACTGTTATGAGAAAGGCCAGAGATGACTTTATACTTTTTAAGTGTAAGGAAGAGATTAGAGTGCTAGAAGAATTGTTAAGAGAGCCTAAAAATGAATAAGAAATTACAGTCAAAGGAGAAGAGATGTTTATAACATCTAAGGAGACTGAGATGAGTTTAAATTTTCAAGTTTATGATGTATTTGCAGGTGATGAAGAAGATAAAAATGAGGTTGTAATAAAGGAGATGAAGGACATCTTATATTTTGAAGGTAAGAGTGAAGTTCAAAGGCAGTATGAGGATGAAAAAGTTTTTGTCTTCAAATACAATAACGATGAAGGAGAATGGAATTGCGATCAGTAGTTGGAAGAAAATGTTGACACAGGAAAAGAAGATCTCATGCAATGTAAGATTGTTTGGGCATGTGACAGTGCTAATTCTGTCATGGAAAATCAAGGAATAAGACATTCAAATTTCTTATGCATCTTTGAAAGACGTGAAGAAGAAAAGGAAGACAACAAGAGTTTTGAAACTCTTACACAAAGGAAAGGAAGCAGCAAAAAAATATTTTGGATAGAGGAATAGAGATTTTTATGAAGCTTATGAGAAATGAACATACAGAAAGGAGATGCACACAGAGAAGTCAAATAATCATTTGTATGAAAGACTGGACTGTAACAAATATTGAAGGAGGATTCAATGGAGTGTTACAAATGAAGATATGGAAACCAAGAGAAGAAAGGAAAGACAACATAGTACATAGACAACAGTTGAAAGAAGCAAGGAAATCACTGAAGAATAAAGTATGGGATCCATGAGGACAAAGATTGGAAGCACATGATCTTGATATCATGATTAATTTCTACCTTGGGAGTTTGATGCAGGAGCATCATGGTTCTGAAATTTTTTACATTTAGTAGAATCTAGGGGGTCTTATATTTCAAGGCAGTTGGTTTTCCTAAGTATTTAATTAATGTAATTTTCAATGTTTTGAGTGATTTATGTGAGACATTTAGAATAGGATTTAATTAAATATTCAGATGCATATTTGTAAATGTTCTTGAATGTATGAGAACATGAGTGATTGATGAGTGATTGGTGTGGATTGAGATATTTTGAAATATTGTAAAACTTAGATTAGAATGTAGTTTTTGATCTATGGAGGATGCTTAGGGTTTAGTTGAATGTTGAGATCCTCAAGGGACAAAGAAGAGATTTTAGGAATTAATTGAGGAATTAGAGGATTTTTAGGATTTTGTTGAGAAACCTATGGATATGAACCAAAATTAGTTCCAAAACTTTTTGTATATAATTGTAAAGCCTCAAAGGCACAAACAATGAAAAAGAAGGGAGATATATTCTTAGAGAGGAAGCATAATTGTAAGCCGACGGGCATAGAGAGAGAGCAAGAGAAAAGGGCCATGTAAAAGGTGTATTAGGCCAAATCGAGAGTGTAAACAAAGTTTGCTTGTATTTGTACAATTTATTTGTTTAATGAGAAATCGAATTAAATTTTGACTATGTGTCATTCTGTTATTTGCTAAGTGATCCATAATAGAAAGAATTTGATATCAGTGAAATAATTCCCTGTAACAAATTCTAGTTTGAATGTATAAGTATTTCTGAGTGATAAAGGACTTAATGGCTTGGTAGAATCTGGATGATTCCAGTTAGGGAGTTAATTAGTTGTGAATAAAGCTAACGGGAGAAAATTTGTGCAAATAAAAATATGTGCAGGTTCAAAGGAATAAATTACAAATTATGACTTTAATCAGTACAAAAAGGTGTATGTCGAGTGTGATAACTTGGGACGAGATTCAATAACAAGGGCAAGCTCAGGATATATTTACGTTGAAGAATACAAAACAAGCTTCGGAGGAGTAGCGTGCAGGAACCGGTGTTGCAGAGCAGTGATAGTATAAAAAAACAGAAATTGACTAAGGTAAAAAACACTTAGAATATTTCCAAAGAAGGTGAAAGGATGGTCAGGATTAGATCATAGAAGTGAAGGCAAGAGATGCACGGTTAAGATGACTTCGCAAGTGAAGTTGGTTGCTATGTGATGCGATGAGGGGAGACCACATGTCGACATTGCACATTAGGGCACATCGCAGATTTTGGAGGTTACCATTAAGTATTAGCATGGTATGTTAAGTTGTTTGTGATGCAATACGAGAAGAATTGAAGGATGTGATGCGATAAGGGAGAAGCCATGTGTCAGCACTATGCAATAGCACACATCGCAAATTATATGGTTTAAATATTTAAACTTGCGGGTGAGCGATCGCGATAAGACAAAGAGGTATAGCAAGACCATTAGATCTGGCGAATATTTACGATGGAGATTACAGTGCAACTTCACGTCAGCGAAGTGATAAGTTTGTTGTTAACTTTTTTTGGTAAGTTTTCTGAAATACCATGTATTGTGATTGGTTCAAGGGATTGTGGGACCCTCCAGCAGGAAGTTTTGTGTGTGTGTGTAAGATATTTGGGTTTATGTGTAGTCTGGTTTAAAGTAGCGATGTTTGATCGCTAATGTATGTATGTTTTATTTAACTCTGAAGTTTTATTCTGTTGCATGTAAAAGGGGAATTATGTGGGCCATAACCCACATATCCGTGAGTTTAGTTAAAGAAGTCGGTCATGATGAAAAGTTAAAATTTTATAATATTGAGTTAAAACCAGAGAGCCACTTATTATTAAGCTTTCGCATGCATTTAATTTAAAATATGAACCTCAGAGGTTAATGTGGGTAATTGTGGGGTTAATTCCGCTAACCCTTCATACTTTGATATTTAAGACCTTATGGTTGCATTAGCAGTGTACCTCAAGGAGAAGTGGATCATGTTTCAAATCAAAATAGTAGCATCCCATGGATCCCTACCTTTTCAAAATTGCAGATAGTTCATTGATTTTTGCAACCAATCAAGTATGGCATATAAGGAAAAAATGGTATAATTCTACATGCATAACCTTATATTGATAGACTTGAACATTTGGGACCCCAATCCTAGGATGGGAGACTTGCAACTAATTCCATTGGCATCATGGATGGTAAATGAAGAGACCATAGCACAAGAAATGAGAAGGGTTATGAGGAGAAAAAACATATAACCCTTACACATTAGGGCAGAAATATTCAGCCCTAGGGGAGTCATCAACAACCATCTTAAGATTGAAAAGGATCTTGCACTTGTAGAAAAATTCCTCCACACACAAGCTCAAGCCATGGCTCACTTTGATGATGTTTCTAAGTTGTTTGGATATGAGTGCATAATGGCTAGCCAAAGGAGATGGAACAACCTCCCTCACAACCTTAGAAACATGGAGTACCACACACCAGAAATATTGAGGGGTGCCTTGGAGAGAACACCATTATACAAGAGGGCCATGTAGTCTAAAAAGATCTAGTCACTCGGTTTGAAGCTCAGTCCACCCTTGCTGCTGGGGCTGAGTGATGGAAAGGAAAAATATGAGAAGAACTGAGAATGGGAGGAAGCAGAAAAGAATGATGGTTTTTACCCTCCTGAAGGGACTCCCACACTTCTTCCTTAGGAAGTTAGAGGATCCATCAGATCTTTGAAATAAATGCAGAATGAGGACTAAGTTTCTGAGAGGATGAGCAACCATTTGGTAGTGGGGTGATCATGAGCTCCATCATTAGGTACATTTGGAGGGGTTAATGGTCACATTTTTTCCTTATTAAGTCTATTTTTCTTGCATTTTAATTATATTATGGTCTTATGTTGATAGTGCAAATGGCGATTGAGTCTTGTCATACTTTGAATCCCTAACATGAGTTAAATGCAGGAAAATCATGAAGATACTACATTTTTTATGAATATTTTTCCATTAACGCTTGGAGTAGACAACAAGGAGAGATTTTAGGGTGATTTTCCACCTCCTTAACTCCCAAAGGCAGCCAAGGGATCCTTGAGATTCCCTCCAACAACTTGAAATGAAAGGCAGCCAAGCAAACTCAAGATCAAGTGCACCAAAGTTACACTTCACTTGCAGTCAAAGTGGACACATCACCTACTTTTTAGGGAGATGTTAATAGCTACCATCTAGGTTAAATAGGGTTGAGAAAGAGCTTCAAACTTTGCAGGAAGCTAATAAGATTTTAGCTCTTGTAATAGGTTTTTGAGACTTTCATGTTGATGTAATGAGACTATATTTTGCAATAAAATGAGTATTCATATTGTGATTCACTAATCTAGTTTCAGAGGTCAAGGCTTGTGGGTTAGGGACCAATCCGTTGGCCTTAGTCTCTCTTGTGTATTCATTCTCTACTTTTATGTCATTTTAGCTAGTTTTTCTTATGAGTATTTAGCTATTTTTCTTGCATTTAAATTCACTATTTTTAGTTTGCTTCCATTTGTATTTTGTTGTAGATTTAGCTTGCTTACATGTTGGTAGAGTAGGTTATAAAATCATAAATTTGTGTGTCAAGCCTCCCCCTCTCATCTCTTTCATTGGATCTTGAGGAGGATAGACCTTCCCCGTAGGCCTAAATTAATTTTCAGTTTATGATTTCTTGGAATGAATAAGTTAGGTTTTTTTAGTTCCATGAATATGTTTAGAATGTTGTGTTAGATATTTGTTTTTAGGCTAAAGTATATTTTCTTTCCAAATTAAACTCATCTTTTCCATTTCCTTTATCATGAATTTATCCATATTTATTGCATGAATAGGTATTTTTCTTGTAGGTTTAGATATCACAACAAAGGAGGAATTCACTAACACCTTCAGCTTCATTTATCACCCTTCATCAGCCTTATGTTCATCAAAATCGCCATCAACCTTGTTTTCAAATTTTTCATCTCTACACCGTGAGCAAACCCTAGAGGTGCAAGAAAATATTTTAAATAGGTTTTGAGCTTGGCCAAGGGGTTGGTCACCTTCCACTCTTCCAAACCCGCCTTCAGCCCACCTTCCCTGCACTTTTCTCACCCATTTTTGGTATTGGATTTCCCTGGGACGGTTTCCTATAGCAATTCAGAACTTTTCTATATCACTACAGGAAACCTATAGTATCACTTGTAGAAACACTAGTGGGCCCCTCCTTAAGCCCAGAAACCACCATCCACCTCCTCCAGACCTTCCAAAACCATCCAGACACCTTCATCCTTGCACCTATGAGTTCAAGCCTTCCATAAACGACCTTAGCGCTTTCTCCTCCTAGCTGCAAAGAAATGCATTTAAAAGCATAAGTTAGGTCATGATTAGCTGCATGATTAAAAGCATGATAGATAGAACATAGAGTAGATAGAGTGTGTTTAGCCATTTGGCCCAGAAAATTGTGATTAGGTTAGTTTCCTTTATGTAATTTCAATTCAGCAATTTACTTCATGCAAGATGCCTAGTTTGCTTTCATTTCTTATCATAGCTTAATGTGTAGATTTATTTCATTGCAGAGTAGTTAGATGTACTTTATTGCTATAGAATAGTACTTTAATTTTTTACAAAGAAATGGATTTGAATCAGTCGTAGCCCTAGTCATAAATTCAGAAGTGTGGAAAACTTCATATAGAAACCCAGAAGTAGCACCCTTTTTTAGAGCTTAGAAGACGAAGACATGAGTAGAATGCATATGTCATGTATATAACACTGTCACGTCAAAGTTTGTACAAAGCCTGGGTTGATAAAGTAAAGTAGGGAAGCCTCTGGGAGTTACACAATTCTTGGTGAAATTCCAGGGCTCACTAGTTACGTCATGATTAGATGCATGATTAAAATCATGATAGATAGAACATAGAGTAGACAGAGTGTGTTTAGCCATTTGGCCTAGCAAAGTGTGATTAGGTTAGTTTCCTTTATGAAATTTCAATTCAGCATACTTCATGCAATATGCCTAGTTTGCTTCCATTTCTTATCATAGCTTAATGTGTATATTTCTTTCATTGTATAGTATTTAGATATACTTTCTTATTGTAGAATAGTTCATTTCTTGCTGATAGAGTAATGGCTTTGAATCATTCGTAGCCCTAGGTATAAATTCAAAAGTGTGACAGACTTCATCTAAAAACCCTAGAAATAACACACTTTCATAAAGCTCAGAAGAGGATGACATGAGTAGAATGCAACTTCTTTGAATATATCACTATCACCTCCAATTCTAGCACTTGATCCATTCTAGTCGGCACACCCTAGAGGATACTGAACTTCTGGGAGAATTTAAAATTTTTTGTGTAAAAATACCCCTTCTCTAGCCCATCAAGGATGTCCTTATTTACAATAGGCTCATCAACAAAAATTTCTTCAAGGAACCTACGAGAAATAATAAAGATACCCTTACCATCAATGTAGTAGGACAATTGTCTGACTTAACTTTGGGAAGGGTGGTCTTCCGAAAGTACCTATACCCTGGCAGTCCAGTTGAAGATGTGCACATAGATGGTGTCATAGTCCCAAATACTTTGATTGATGTTGGGGCTTCCATCAATGCTATGACCAAGGAAACTATGCTAAAACTCAACCACCATGGGACTTTGAGGAAAACCACAATAGTTCTATAACTTGCAGATCAGTCCATAGTAACTCCAGAAGGAATTTTTGAGGATGTTATGGTTTCAATTGAATCTTGGGATTATCCTACATATTTCTTGGTTCTGCAGCCAAAAACTAATTTTAATGGATATACTCTCATCTTAGGGAGACCTTCGTTAGCCACTTTTGATGATTGTATCAGCTGTTGAGCTAGAAACATGACTATTAAGAATGGGCCCTTGTCTAAAAAGTCAGTATTATATCCTCCAGCCCAACCTTCCATTGATCATGATCTACCTATATGGTTGGAGGATGAAGAAGATGAAGTATACAACACTACCCCCATTTGTACCATGGATGTTGTTCTTAGAGGGGGGCAACTTGATGAAGATGAACTCATTGACCATGTCATTTGTTTGGGTTTCAAAATGTCACTCATTACCATACATTTTTCACCTATGCTTCCATTTTATCACCCATTATTCACCACCATGTCACTTCATTTTCCCTATTATTCACCATTAATGGGTCTAATTTATATTTTCCAAATATTATTTATTTTTAAGCATTTTTGAGAGAAATTCTTGATTAAATATTAGAAAATAATATATTTTACATTCTATATGGAAAGTGGGTTGTTTTTGTGACATGTGTAGGTGCCAAGGAAGCTTCCAAGACACCTTTATGTGGCCTTGGATGATCAAATTCGAATTTGAGAAGATAAATCTCATGGAGAAGATCAAGGACAAAAGGGGTTATGTGTCTAGATGGTTGGGAGATGTATGGAACTAAAGAGAGATTAGTGGATCATTATGAGTTTGTTACTCATCTCATTGTATAAATAGGAGTACAATCTCCTCCATATGTAATCTTAGTTTTTGTAATCTTGAAGTTTTGTAATCTTAGAATTTTGGAGTATGTAATCTTAGAAGCTTAGAGTTGTAACCTTAGAGTTGGTTTGTAATGGAGATTTTCAAATAAAGGATTCATACTTCGATTTTTCCTCTACATCTTAGTCTCCATTGAAGTGGTGTGCTTGTGGAGTTATGGAGGGCCCCCATGGCCTCACTTGCATGCTTATTTGCTTAATTTAGGTATAATTTATTTATGTTTTTTTGTTTTATTTCAGTTTTTAAGCTTTGTTAAATGATCTAATATTGGAAGGATCTTATTTGAAAGTGTTTTTGTAAGAGAACCATAAGATCTCATACAATTATTAGATTTAGGTTTGTTTCATTTCAGTTTTTAAGCTTTGTTAAATGTTCTAATATTGGAAGAGTCTTATTTGAAAGTGTTATTGTAAGATAACTGTAAGACCTCATACAATTATTAGATCTAGGTTTTATTAGTTATTGAAAGAGATCTCAGTGAATATGTTCTTGTAAGGGGACTTTAAGATCTTGGAAAAATTAGGAATCTTTCTAGATCTATATATTTTAGATAAGCACTTCTAAGTTTACCTTCCTGGGTTGACATTAAATTAAACTCTAATTGACATCGTCAATTGGAACCAAACATTTTGGCGTCGTTGCCGGGGAAGTGCAACTAGAAGGATTTAGTAATTGTTTTTATGCATTTGTTTTTATGAACTAATTTGTGGAACTTAGTGACAGCAGGTTCATAAAGGAGTTCAAAGTTTGGAGCATTTTTATCTTCGCACATAGTTAATTTAAATTCAGTTTTTATTTTAAACCCCCCATTTCTCACTAATCCATCTATGGATGATGAATTTGACAATGTTGAACAGGTAATTCTTGGAGAGCAAGGACAATAACCTTGAGCCAACTCTAAGACAGGATTCTCACATACTTTTAAAACATAATGTAAAATTTTTAAATCTTGATGTGAGCATGTTCGAATTTTTAGTCCGTAGATGGCTTCATTGGAAGCATTCTTTTACTTAGAAAATAAAACATTTTTCAAGTTAATGTAGAATAGATTAGAAAAATAAAAATGAGATCTCATTAGAAGTCATTAGAAGTCGTTATCATTAGAAGTTTTTAGTTTTTTTTTCAAAAAATAAATCATCATGAATAAATTCAGTGGCACATCTTTGCATTTCTATGCCTTGTTTCTGTATCACGGGTGAGCCAGGAGCCTGATTATCAGAAAGATTTGACTTCTGAGAGTCTAAACGCCCCCGTGACATTGCAGAAAGAGTATAGACAATGCAGGGTTTTGTCGCAAATCTTAATTATGTTTTACCATCCACGCTAACCTGCATAAATAAAAACAAATCTACAGATTAGTATGCTCTCTTCCCGCGCTTCGTGCGATCAGGAAGATCAGAAAATCTATTGATTTATAAAAATACTTTTGCTGGAAAATTGATTTGCGATATGAAAATAAATAATTTTGTAAATGAGCGAAAAATAGTCTTTAAAAAAAAAAAACATTTTAGATAAAACTTATTCTTTTCAAGTTTTAGTTTAAAAAAAAAATCACATAATAATAATATATATATATTATTATTAAAATGATATATATTATTATTATTAAAAAAAAATTCTTTTGAAAACTAACCATTTTTAGAAATAGGATTCAAATTCATTTTTTTTTAGATTTTAGTTTAAAAAAAAAAAAACAAACAAAAAAGTAACTCATTCAATTATCAAATAAACTCCAAATACCTCCAAGGAACAAACCAAATGAAATTGAGGAAAGAATCAATAAGCTCACATGTTAAAATCTCGAACATTAGGGTTTATATCCTCATCATCATTTTATCACATCTCCAAAGGGTTTCATTCATCATGTGGGATGATTTTCACGTGAGAAAAATTGAAATTTTGAAAGGTACCGCAATATCTCCATGTGCAAGAACGCACAAAGCGTTAAAGGAAACGCAGGTTGTGACCATGTATGATGGAGAGGACAACATTCAATTTTCTGAGTAATGTATCGCTGGTCAAACTAGATTTGCACCAAAAATTCATTCAGAATTTCTCGTAGTGTCTTTGCACATCCTAGCATCACCTCGTCTCCTCCTGGATATTATTTACGGGCTTCACAAGAGGTCCATATTACATTCGAATGTTGCGCAATCAAATTCGAATTTTGTGGAGAAGGTTAAAATCCTTGGCACTGTGTGAAGCTACAGAACTCAGATCCGTTTTCAATTATTGAAACCATAGAAACATAGCAATGGATCACAATGCTCTCTTCTCACTTTATTGTTTCTGTCCATACTTGGCGCAGCCTTGCCGTAGCCTGTGGCGATGTTTTTTTTTATAATGAACGTTAATATATGCATCACCACATGCCTCCTGGATTGATTTATTTTCAACACCATTCTGATTCTGAACGCACCGTGGAGGAATGCAGAAAAGGTTTAGAAAGCTGCCAACACTACCAACGCATACACAAAGAACGTGAGCGTGGGTAAGAACTTCTTGCTGTATACGCTGCCATCTTAAGCGAGAACGCTGCCAAACAGAAGTGAGAACACTATCATCTTCTTAACGCTGAGAACGCTGCCATCTTTGGTGGACTGCGATTCAGGGTTCAACCGATGATGTTACCCCCAAAATGGTTCCATTGGATTATAAAAGTGCCATTCCAAAGCCGCATATCAGCAAAAATCTGAACAAGAAATCGTATTAGTTGATTTGGTTCACAAAATAAGGCAATATTATTTAATACCAAAAGATCTCGCAGAAATTGTGTAGCCACAAAATCGTCCACCATCCATGAGAAATGAGGAAAATATTGCGTTAAGATATTTGATAACGATTTTTTTTAGGAAGCAGTTAGCAATTGCATAATTAGATCTCTGCTTTGATCCTTAGAGTAGAAATCCTTGAACCTTTTACTTCTGATAAAATAGATCCAAAATAATCTGCAACGCTACATGGTGAATTGATGAGCAATACAGTGAGCAATTGTTTCATATGAATACTTCCAAACTGTATGCAGTCATTAGGTAACAGAGAAATGCAACCTCTGCAAAATGTCAGCTTTTAAAATGAATTTTCTGATCGAACCAAGAAAAATTTAAAAAAACGAAGACATGGGTTTTTGTTAGAACTGAATGAATTACATAACCCAGAAATATTTTCCTTGAATTATTAATGGTTTGAGGGGAAATTGCGGTTCTTTGGGACACTATTTTGATGACAGCATGAAAAAAAACGGTTTTTGAAAAATTAATGCACAGAAACAGAAATTGAGAATCGAGAAGTACAATTGGTGACAATGCTCAAAAGCTATCAATAGTAAAGGGAACGTGAAGTCCAGATTAAAACTTTCGACCTCCTTGACTGCTAGGACTGTGACAAAATTTGAATTCATATTATGGGTTTCTTGCAGATCGGACCTGAACTTTTATCTTATTTTGAAGAATAGAAATGGATCATTCTATGATCATATTTTGAGCAAAATTAAAGCAAATATTGGACCAAGTTAGGAGCAGACTTGAAACAATCCTTTTATCAGATTTTCAGGTTCTGCTAACTTCCTGTAACGACTTTATGTTCTGACATGTCGTGTGACAGGTGCGCCAAAACGAAGGTTGAGGACTTAATCTAGAATGTACAAATATGGCGAAAAATCTATTTACCTTCAGATTCCAAGACCATAAGTGGCCGGTCAACGCTGGTCAGACCCATCCATTTCAGCAGAAAATCTTGAATAATTAATGAACAAACATTTGGAGCTTTGAATCTTCTCGTGGACAAACTTGACATTCTCTGAGCAGTTTTTGAGAAGTTTTTTTTAAAGCAGATGTTTTGGAGCAGCTTGAAGATCTTTTGCGCAGACCTTGAAGCCTTTTTTGGAACAACCTTTAGAAGACTTATTGAAGCAGATTTGAGAGGACTTTGTAGATGTATTGCAGAAGTGTTTGAAATTTGTTTGATGATGATTTAAAACAGTTTTGAAGCAGTATTATTAATGCCTTTTATTTCTACTACCAACAAGTTTTATACTACCTTAAACTTAGCAGCACTGCTTCTTGGAGTCTGGAAGCTTAATATTTGCACGGTTTGCATAAAAAATAATGACACAGGAAAATTTAGTTTTCTTCTTAAATTTTTTTTTATTATTTTTATTTTTATTAACATCTTGCAAGTTTTAAATGATGCAGATTTTGGCAAATATAAGATCGATCGATGACCACATGTGAAATTCGATATTATAAATGCAAATCATGAAACAATTTCGATGGTCTTCGGGATTTGCATAATTGCAACGAAATTGAATTTTATTTACATAAGAAGGGAATTAAATAAACTGATTTCATATTTTAAAATGGAATTATAAAAAAAATAAAAAAATAAAAATCATAGAATTGAGCCAACTTACACATTTGATTTTATTTAAATCTGTTTCATTGGTGTTTAATTTTTGCATAAAAAACCAAGTAGAAATTGATCACTTTTGCTTGGATATATTTATGTTTTGTGAATGCCAAGTTTTTGCAGGTTTACGTTAATCAGATGAACATTCAAGGAGTCTAATTTGTCGACAGTTGGACTTCCAAAAGATCAATTTTATGATGAATCATGTGAATAAATCCATAATCATTACAACCAGTCTTTTCTTCCCTTTGTAAAATTGTAAATCCCAATGAGTCCTCAATGCAACCCAAAATCCCTTTTTCCGAGCAAGTTTCAATCATGCAGTCAAATCCACTTCTTTTCATGCACTTATTTTCATTCACCCCTAACCCACAAAATAAAACCAAGAAGCTCACTTACAAGAAGCTCACTTATTGTCATTTTCCTTGTCATTTCCATTTCCTTTTTCCTACCATTTTCATCTTCCGCCAATAAAATCCTGCTTTTACATATCACTGAGTCAAAGTCCTAGAGTCTAATTATCTTTTTAAAAACACCTAGAGGCTTGCATGCCTTAATGGCAAGTACTCTTGCCAATGAACAATGGGAGTACATTAATATCCCTTGTTCGTTGGATCTTGTAGGTGACTCAACCACAACAAACATATTCGTACCTACAAAGATGTGTTAGGCATCTTGACTCCCATTGGAATCAATGGTGGGAGCTCTCATGTTGACTAGTGGCATTCATTAATGGCCACTAAGCCAACAAATTATTACTATGTTTGACACCAACACATTTAATCACATAGTAAGATTTGTGCCATCGACCGTTGAAGACTTGAAGACCCATATTTTGTAGCAGATGAAGCAGATTTCTGTTCATTTCTTTTTCATCTTGTCATGACTTGAGGACAAGTCAATAAATAAGGTTGGGGGGAGGAAAATATAACTTATATATTTTGTATACCTTCCAAACCTTATATATTTTCAGCCATAATCAGCAGACTCATCAGATTCATTAGACTATCTAGCAGCAGATACGACAATACAGATCCATCTTTCATCCACAACTTGCAGAAGAAGCTTCAGATCAGAGTTGCAGCAACTAAACATGCATGATTCATCCACTTCTGTAGGTAAGTAAGGTATGATTTTTTCTAACCTTTAATCTTGAAATTATTTTTAGATGCTAAAATGATGATATTTGGAAAATATTCCACTATTTCATTATTCCCTTTCTCATTAAAAATTGCCAAAAACCATTAGTTGGGGAGGGGGAATTTCACACTTCACACTTCATTTTTTTTTCCCTCATTCATGTTACATTTTAACCCACATAGTTTTCCCACAATAAAACTACTACAAAATGATGAACGTATTAAATGACTTCTTAAATATGATGAGCATATTAAATGAATTCTTCAAATGATTGATCTCAACAAAGTAAATAATGATTGTAAACACAAGAACCAATCATTAAACAGAGATCTCAACAAAGTAAATAATGATTGTAACACAAGAACCAATCATTAAAAGATACAAATGCTTTGCAAATATAAAAGTTATCCAAAGAAGTGCAAAGTTAAAAGGAAGTCCATGATTGAAAGATGCTTGTTACACAAGAACCAAGCATCTTGTAAAAGGAATCTCATCTAAGAATCAAATCAGATAAGTCATCGTAGTAGCTTGCATGAGGACATGCAAGAGCTTCAATTGGGGAGTATGTTTGGGTTTCAAAATGTCACTCATTACCATACATTTTTCACCTATGCTTCCATTTTATCACCCATTATTCACCGCCATGTCACTTCATTTTCCCTATTATTCACCATTAATGGGTCTAATTTATATTTTCCAAATATTATTTATTTTTAAGCATTTTTTAGAGAAATTCTTGATTAAATATTAGAAAATAATATATTTTACATTATATATGGAAAGTGGGTTGGTTTTGTGACATGTGTAGGTGCCAAGGAAGCTTCCAAGACACCTTTATGTGGCCTTGAAGGATCAAATTCGAATTTGAGAAGATAAACCTCATGGAGAATATTATGATCTCATGGAGAAGATCAAGGACAAAAGGGGTTATGTGTCTAGATGGTTGAGAGATGTATGGAACTAAAGAGAGATTAGTGGATGATCATTATGAGTTTGTTACTCATCTCATTGTATAAATAGGAGTACAATCTCCTCCATATGTAATCTTAGTTTTTGTAATCTTATAATTTTGGAGTATGTAATCTTAGAAGCTTAGAGTTGGTTTGTAATGGAGATTTTGAAATAAAGATCCATACTTCGATTTTGCTTCTACATCTGAGTCTCCATTGAAGTGGTGTGCTTGTGGAGTTATGGAGGGCCCCCATGGCCTCACTTGCATGCTTATTTGCTTATTTTAGGTATAATTTATTTTATGTTTTTGTTTGATTTCAGCTTTCAAGTTTTGTTAAATGTTCTAATATTGGAAGGATCTTATTTGAAAGTGTTTTTGTAAAAGAACCATAAGATCTCATACAATGATTAGATCTAGGTTTACTTTATTTCAGCTTTTAAGTTCTTATTAGATGTTCTAATGTTGGAAGAGATCTTGTAGAATATGTTCTTGTAAGAGAACCATAGATCTCAAACAATTATTAGATCTAGGTTTGATTAGTTATTGAAAGAGATCTTAATGAATACGTTCTTGTAAGGGGACTTTAAGATCTTCGACAAATTAGGAATCTTTCTAGATCTATATATTTTAGATAAGCACTTCTAAGTTTACCTTCCTGGGTTGACATTAAATTAAACTCTAATTGACATCATCAATTGGAACTAAACATCATTCAACACCAGTCCCCCACTAACAACCCACTTGAAAACCTAGTTAAAGAATCCAAAAGTCACCCTTGGATGGAACTGCACTCAGTTGATTCAACCTTTGAAACCACCAAGGTTGTGGAGTTTGGCCCACCAAATCACTAAAGATTAACTCAAACTTCTCAGATAGAGAAGAAGAGAAACTATGCCAACTTCTGAAAGAAAACCTAAATGAATTTCTTGGGATTACAAGGACATGAAAGGGGTACATCCCTTAGTATGCAGACATCATATTCACATTAAAGAAGGATGAAAGCATGTGTGCAAACCCCAAAGGCTGATGAACCTGGATATAAAATACATAGTTAAGGAAGAAATATATAAATTTTTGGATGTAGGTTTCATTTATCCTATATCAGATAGTGAGTGTGTATCTCCTCTTTTCCTAGTCCTGAAGAAGAATGGAAAATGGAAAATTTGTGTTGATTATTGGGAAATCAACAAAGCCACCAAGAAAGACCATTTCTCTTTGCCTTTTATAGGTCAAGTCTTGTATGGACTTGCAGGAAAGAAGTTATTTTCCTTCTTAGATGGGTTCAGTGGGTATAACAAGATCCAAATCTGTCATGAAGACCAGGACAAGGCTAATTTCACATGTCCTTGGGGTACCTTCACTTACAAATTCCTACCCTTTGGGTTGTGCAATGCCCCAACCACCTTCCAAAGAGTTGTCTTGAGCATTTTCTCTAAGCTAGTCCATGACTAAGTTGAGATCTACATGGATGATTTCACACCCTGTGAGTATGACTTCTAGGAAGCTATCTCCAATTTGGTAAAAGTGCTGAGAATATGAATTGAGATGCATCTCTCCCTGAGCCTAGAAAAGTTTTATTTTTTGAAAAGAGCAGGAGTAGTATTGGGACACTCAATCTCCCAAGAAGGAATACAGGTGGACCCGAACAAAATCACCATCATCAAAATGGTACTTGCTCCTCAAAAGAAAAGAGATTTCCGGAGTTTCTTGGGTTTAACTAGCTATTATAGAAGGTTCATAAAATATTTTAGCAAGTTGGCTTCGCCACTATCTGGTTTGTTGGCCAAAGATTCTGAGTTTACTTGGTCCAGTCTTTGTCAAGAAGCTTTTGAGCTCATTAAGGGAAAGTTAACTACTTCCCCCATTCTCTGAGGTCCAAATTGGACTCTGCCTTTCCACATCCATAGAGATGCATTAGACAAAGTTGTTGAGGCAGCATTGGGGCAGTTAGAAGACAAATTACCTTATGCAATCTATTTCATCATTAGGAACTTGTCCAAGGCCGAACTCAATTATACTGTCACATAAAAGGAAATGTTGGCCATTGTCCATACTTTAAACAACTTTATACATTATATCATTGGTTATCAGACCTTTTTACACATTGACCATGCAAACATCAAATATTTAATGAAAAAAACAAATTTTAATACTAGAATAATTATATGATTGTTACTATTATAGTAGTTTGACCTATCCATTGTTGATAGACTTGGAAAGGAGAATGTTGTTGCATATTTTTATCTAGGTTAGCTCTATCTGGAGATAAATAAGGAATGGTGGATGGCCAGCTACTAAATGAACACCTCTTCGCTATCTCAACACTCTCTCCATGGTTTTTTGACATAGATAACTACTTGGTTGCTGAAAATTTCCCTTCTAATCTCTCATTCAAGGAGAAAAGCAAGATCATGAGAAAAAGTGCCCCTCTCACATGGATTGGGGGGAATCTCTTCAAATTAGGCCTTGACCAAATTCTCAGAAGATGTGTGAGGGAGGAAGAATTTTTTTATATCCTCTTTTCATGTCATGATATCCCTTGTGGAGGCCACTTTGCTGCAAAAAGGACTACATTCAAAGCTTTGTAGGAAAGTTACTATTGGCCTACCCTTCACTAGGATTCCAGAAGATACACTAGCAAGTGTGACGAGTTTCAAAGGATGGGGAAACCTACACATAGGTATGAGATGACTTTGCACCCTCTGGTGTCTCTTGAGCCATTTTCCAAGTGGGGCATGGAGTTCATTGGACCTATTGATCCACAATTTGGCCAAAAAAATTATATCATAGTCTACACTAACTACCTGACAAAGTGGGCTGAAAAAAAGTTGTGAAGGTAGCAACTGAGGAGAAGGTAGCATAATTTTTGAGAGAGAATGTGTTTTACAAATTTGGATACCCCAGAGAGGTAGACATTGATCATGGGGCACAATTCACATCTCATCTCATTAAGAATATTCTGAGGAGGCACAAGATAACAAATAAGACTTCCACTACCTGCCATCCTCAAGAATATGGCCAAGTGGAAGTGACCAACAGAGCCTTGGAGAATATCCTCACCAAGGTTGTGAGCAACAACAGAAAATATTGGGCGGACAGATTGGTGGAAGCTACTTTGGCCTACGACACTACCTGGAAAACAACAACAAGGTTCACTCCTTATGAACTGGACTATGGCAAGAAATCTCTTCTTTCAATTGAATTTGAGTTCAACACCTTAAGGATGGAAGTTGACATAGAAATAGATATATCAAATGCCAAAAAGAGGGTTTGTTGCAATTAAATGGATTGGATGAGTCCAGGATGAAAGCACTGCTTCACACAGAAGTGATTCAGCTGCAAAGGAAGGTATGGCATGACAATTACATTAAGGGAAATACCTTTCAAAAAGGATATTAAGCGTTACTGTATGACTCTATTTAAATTTCAAAGGAAAACTAATGAAACTAATGGTTGGGACCCTACAAAGTTGACAAATGCTATGATAATGGTGCAGTTCAGATCAGAACCATAGATGAGGAAGGAATTCCCCTACTTGTCAATGGCTACATGCTTAAGGTTTACAAAAATCCGTTGTCTAGGGTAGAATTTATAAATTCAATAAAAAGGGAGGTGTATTTCATGGGAGACTTCATAGTTTCCAACACCTCCCCCTCCTAGAAAAAAATAAAAATAAAGAGGCATGGGTGAAAACCTCTCTAAGGCACCCAAGGCCAACTCCGGGGTTGAAAACCTCCATGAGGCAATCCTGGAGCAAAAAAATAAGAGAGAAAAAGAAAAAAAGAAAAAAAAAAAGATCCTTGGGTGAAAACCTCTCTCAGGTGCCCAAGGCAGGCCTGTGGGTTGAAACCCTCTATGGAGGCAGCCAAATTTCCTTCAAAAAGAGAGAGAGAGAGAGAGAGAGAGAGATGAAAGAAAAAATAAAAAAGAAAAGAAACAAAAAAGGAAAAAGAAATAAAAATGCATATGCACTTTTTTTTTTCTATTTTGTAGGTTATTGATCAAAGATGGTTTTTGGGATCCATATGAGTGGATTTTCTTCATTCCTCCTTATCCTATGCTTTCACACTCCATGAACCATTATAGTATACACCCATTCATTCATTACACCCCTCAGATAGGCAAAAATTTCATTTTTTTTCTCCTAACTGTAATTGCTACAGGAAAATTCAGCAGCTAAAGGATTCCTGTAGCACTACAGGAAACTCCTGTAAATGTTACAGGAAACTTTCATGAAGGAATAATCTCTCTCAAGTATTTTTGAACTTCAAGGAGAGCATGAAAATTTATTTTTTTCTTGTACCTACCATTCCCAACCCCTTATTTCACTCCATGGACAAGGATTCACTCTCTAAACCCTATGTTGCACCAGTAGCAGCTAGATCATCTAAAACTTGGCATGAGACCTCTTCACTCACCTATACACCACTCCATTAATTCCATAACTCCATTCCTAGCCTCCATAAACCATTTCCCTCCATTTCTAAGAAAACTGAAGCAATAAGAAGACTTTATAGGAATTGGAAAGTTTCTTGTATTAAATCTGTGTGTGGCACAACAAGGCGAACAGACGAAGAAAATTTGATGAAGACGACTCCAAAAGAACACCAAAAGACTCCAGGAGATAAAGCACACCAACCATGGCACCTAAATACCTCCATGCATAAATTGCAAGAAAAAAATACAAGAAAAAAATATTAAGTAGCTCACTTAGAAAAACAAGCAACTCACTTAGAAAATAAATAAGAAAGTAGAAATACAACAAAGAAAATAGCATGGCTGCAACCACTAGCTCTAGCTCCTTGCACTAGCTCATTTCGCACCACACCAGCACCGAGTAGGCTTAGGTATGGCCCTTCACCTCTCTTTATGCATTAATAATGACGAAAATGGTTTAATGTCGAGTTTTAGAAAATTAAAAGGCAAAAAAGTGGCCAGTTAACTTGGCCACCTTTGTAAATTTAAACTGGAGGAAAAGTAAAAGTACATGCCACCTGGGCAATTCAAATCATGTCAAGAGGGAGTGAAAGAGTACGAATAAGGGTCATGAGGCTAAGCAATCATTAACTGGAGTGGGACCAACGATCTCAAAGAGGAAAAATCATGTTAAGTACGAGTCAACACAATGCTCCAAATGTAGTTAAAAACTCCATAAAGGTGAGTTTTGTCTCATTTTCACCATTTAGTTGAGCATTTTGAAGAGCAAAAAAATCAAGAGAGAAGTGGGAGCCATCAGGGAGAGCAACATCAATATCAGAGCTTACATGCGCCATCGTGCTATAGGAAACAAATATTTGCTACAGGAATATTTTGAGGTAGTTCAACAAGGGTACAAAGGGAATCACAGAGTCACCTATGGGTGAAATTTCCTCCTAAGGTAGCCATCTACCAAGAAAAAACACCAAAGAATAGAGTTAAGTGGTTTACATCCTCCAACATTGAGATTTCTCCATGAAAGTTACACACAACAATTTAAATTTGGAAATTAAAGGGTAAAAAAATTCATTTGTTTAAGACCTCCATCTCCAAGACATATTCACATAAATCTAAAAAATCTCAATACCTTCCTATCACAGCCATTAAAATGGGAGGGGGATTCAAAAAAAGGGATCCCACTGACATTAAAAGAACTAGGAAGCATCCTCAAGTCATGGAAATTTTCAGAAATCACCAATGGCTAGGGTTCTTCAAGCTTTTGAATGGATTTGATGAAGAGATAGCTCGAGAAATTTCAGTGGCTCTGCAAGCACACTCAGAAGAGAGAGCCACCACTGTGGTTAGGGGCCTAGCCATCACACTATCACCTGAACTTATCATCAACATCACAACTTTTACCCTAGGAGTTAAATGGGTTAAAGAGAGGATGCCAAGTAGTGCAACCAAGAAAAGCTTCTTTCTTTCAGGAGAATAATACATTGAAGACATGAATGGAGTGAGGAGAAAAAGCATTCCATGCCCCTAGGATGAAGTAGCCTTCCATATCATGAAATTTATTTCTTGTGAAGGTAGAATTAGTGTAGTCTATGGGTATCATTTCATATTCTTGAATGAGCTTAGGTTTCAAGGAGAACTCCCTCTAGAGTAGAGATTAAGAATCCCTCATTTCCTCCTGAACTCAATAATTGACATGTGAAATAAGTTGAGGGAAAGAAATACGAAAAATTGGCCCATCATGACCTTATAAAACTAATAGTGAATGACGCTTTGAGAAGATTAAATCTCCCTTTATCTTGGTCCTCTTTCATAAACATGGATAGGGAAGCCTTCATAGCCACCCAAACAGGGCAAACCTATGCCTCTAGACTTTGAGAGAGGGAGGTAGAAGAAGAAGAAGAGGATGTTGAAGACGAGGTTAAAGAATAAGAAGAGTAGGCAAAATATGAGGAATAAAAAGAAGGGATGGAGATTGAAGCAGAAAAAACATAGATGGTATATATAGAGAAAGAAAAATATGAGGGGAAGAAAGAAGAAAAGACAAAGTAAAAGAAATAATTGGACCCTATCCTAGGCAGTAAAACCTCCCCTCAAGACACCAACATGTCTCCAGACATTACAGATCAGGAAGTGGTTTCTACCCTAGCCACTTTGAGCACACCTGTAAAAAAAAAAAGGAAGAGGAAAACACCTATGTATTTCAAGACTAGGAAGATTCAAATGGTGAGGCAAGGGAAACCACAGACTGCCACCGAAAGCCCTATTTCCATTGAGAAATCACCAAAGAAATATGATGAAATAAGGTGAGAGGAAGGAAGTTTGCAAGAGGTCACCTCACCTGTGAGGACCCCTGTGACCTACATCAAAAGACAGTTAGCAAGGTTGGCATCCCATACACCTCATGCAATCCCCATAGACCTTCAAAATATTGAAAAAAGGGAAAAACAAGAAAAAGAGGGTCTTCAACAAGAAAAACAGAGTTTTCTACAAGAAACACCGTCTTTTCTACAAGGAAATTGAGCATACCCATAATTGGAGAAAACAACCTTAGTTGAGGAAGAAAACACAACCATAGATGGGAAATAGGTCAAAGAAGTTG
This sequence comes from Pinus albicaulis, assembly GCA_034641835.2. Classification (NCBI taxonomy): domain Eukaryota; kingdom Viridiplantae; phylum Streptophyta; class Pinopsida; order Pinales; family Pinaceae; genus Pinus; species Pinus albicaulis. The sequence goes on from CM076575.1 coordinate 827,724,846, forward strand.
AGGGAAAGGTACAAGGTGAAGGACAATTTGAAAAAGAGGGAGAAAAATATGACAAAAAGGAGCCCACCTTAGTCCTAAAAATTTATCAGTATTTCCAAACCCTAGCCCTCAACCCAATCTCGGCTCCTAATACATATACATTGAAGAAGGCGAATTGATTCTTCAAAATTTCATAGTGCCTTTATTCTATAAGTTGGAAGAGGAGAGGGCACAGACTCATCATTGGATGAAGCTTACCACATCTAAAGCTATGCATGACACAGAGATCATGGAGGGAAAATTGGATGAGTTGGGACAGAATTTTTCTGATGTGAGGCTCAGAGGATCCATTTTGAAAGAGAAGCTTCAGAAAGCCCAAGTATAGAATGTAGCATTGCAGGAGTTGCTTCAGCAAAAGGAAAAAGAAATGGCCACCATGGCAGATTTGTGCATGAATTCCATTCAACACAGATATCCATCATATTCCTATGCAGTTTACCTCGTGGAGAAGTGGCTCCTATTTCAAATCAAAACATTAGCCTCCCATGGATCCTTACCTTTTCAGAACTACATACAGTTCATTGTGTTATCACAAAATCTGACCCTGATAGGCTGCTCATCAGTGGACTTTGTGTAACTGTTTCAGACCAATATTTTGACTGAGGCCTAGCCTCCTCAGCCTGAGAGGGATCTCTCAAGGATTAATGATATGGAATAATGATATAGATAGATGGCTAACTCTATGTGTCTTGGTTTTTTATGTTTACAGTTTGAAAAGATGGAGGCTTGCTACCATTGGGCTATGGAGTCAGTGACAGAGATAAATATAACAATAGCTCTTCTTATGAAAACTGAGGCTTGTATATACTTCAATGAAAGAATGACACATTTAGGAAAATACCAATAACATGAGGTTCAAAGGAAGTCAGAGCATATGATATATGAATTCTAAGTAATGATACATCAAGGTATTGAAAAGGAAAGTATTAAAAGGGATTCATCAAAGCTTAACACTTAAAGGAATTCAAAGCATGAATAACCATGAATTCTGAGTAATAAGCATTTAAAAATTGAATAAAACCTTTCAAAGATAGGACTCAAAAACTCAATTCACCATATTTCAATACTTAAAGGAATTCAGAACATGTTCCTCCATAAAATCTGATTAAAAAGCATTTAAGACTATGGAAGTAAAACATATTAAAAATAAGAGATAAAACTCATTGAAGTCTACTAAGAATCTCAGGTCCAAAAAAGTTCAATTGCTTCTGTATATATCAATCCCTTCAAAGAATTTACAAAATTAGTCCTTACATATCACATTTTCCAACCTGTAGGTTGAAACTAACACCAGCATGTATACATTGGGCATTATGGAGTAATGGTAATCTTCAAAAAAATTAACATAGTCTACCTAGCATGGAAGTCAAGGCATTCAGAGTTCATGTGAATGGATTAAAACATATAACACAGTGAAACACATAGTCAATCTATCTTATGAAGGAATTCAAAGCCCTATAGTGAATTTTGAGTATCATAAATAAATTCCACTACAAAGGAATAATGAAAGGATTTCCATCAAAATAATAACACAGAGGAACTCTTCATAAATCTTGAGTTATCTAAGTGAAACTCTGTATTACGTTGTAAAAACAGTGACCTGCAAAACACAATCCTTTTCTAATAATATGTCCAACCCTTATGAATTCTACCTCATGCTCTATATATAGAATTTACAATATAGGATTCTTTGATCCTCCACTAGAGAATTCGAATTCACTTACTTTGACACCTTTCCTAATCTTAAACATGCCATTAATTACAAAATGATAGCTATACTGCCTTTGAAAAGTACTAATTCTAATAGGATTGAAACTCCTAAATATGCTTGCAACAACCTTATCTAATCTTTATTTCATCCTTTTCCACCTGCAATCCCATGAGATCGAATTTGGATGCTGCCTTTAACTTTGATTGTGATCCTGCTGCTGATGATAAAAATGTCCTAAAAATTAGGAAGCATGTTTTCATGTCTTTTATCTCCTTTGATGCTTTTATCTGTTTTGAGCACTTTGATCATTAATAGATCATATGTATATGTGTCATGTTTCCAAAACTTCACCATACATCTTCAATCTTCCAACTGTGTAGAAATTATAATTCGAATAATGTAAAAGGACAAAGGATAAACCTGCACTACGAAAGCAGCTCAGTTTCATAGTGCAGTGTTTTGCTCCTTTTTTCAATTATATTTTGACCTGTTTTCTTCAATGAAACCTTCACATTCCATTTTTACACTCCTTCCAACTATTTAAAATCAAAATTGATCAAACTTCCCCCAAAAATTGATGTGAAAATGTGCTAGAAGACTGCTTCAGCAGTTCCAAGTTATTTTTGTTTTTTCCTTGAAAATTAGGTCTTGGGATAGAGCCTTTATCTTTTCATCCATGATTTATTTTTAGAAACTGAATGAGGTTTTAGTATACCATTTTTTCTTGAATAAAAACCTCTCTTGGTTTTTTTAAATACTTCTCCTGCTGTCCAGAAACTGTCTTTGAAAAAAATGTGCAAAACATGAAACTCTGTTTTCTGAAAATAGGGATTCAAATAAAGGTTTGTATCGCCCACTTCATAATGAATTTGAAGAAAAGGAGAGAATTTTTGGTAGTTAGGTATGTTAGGAAAAAAAACCTTTTTCATTTTTCAAAAATTCGTTTTTCGTCGCCCAGAAATCTCCTTGGACATTTACTACTAAAACCAGAAAATAGAGTTTTTCTCTTCATGGTGAAAAAGCTACTTCAACAGTTTTGTAGCGCATTTGATCAAATTTACACTAGCTGCACTACGAAACTACTGTGTAGGCATTTTTGTTGAAAATCTCTTCAAAATTATTACCTTGGAGATGTTTAAACTTTAAAAGTGTTGATATCATTTCAAAAACATAGGAATATGACCTCAAAAACACAATCTTCATCAACATTTTCCTTCATCTTGATCAGATTTGGCTTATGGGTTTATCAATTTGTTTTGCTGCCCAAATCACTCTATTTCACTACCCCTTTAACCTTTATTGAGACCCTCTCAATTGTATCTCCAGATATTCCAACTGTGCTTTCAGGTTCAAATCTTAAACAATGTCCTGACCTATGATTCTTTTTCTCCTCTGCCATACTTTCTTTCAGAAAACTCCTGTTTGCTTCCTTCAAAATTTAATAATCATCCTCACTTGATAAAAGATGAGAATAGCTTTGGTATAAGATAACCCTAAGCTTAAACTCGAAACAGATATGTTTCACTGCTTGTGATTGAAACATATTAGACCTTTCAAATTTGAAATCTCTTTTCACAAATGACACCTCCGTTGTGATAATGATGAGTATGAATGGTTAAACACTTCGAAAATGACCTCTAACTGACTCACTATGATGTCATAATATCATAATCTAACGGATTCTGAAAGTTTCTGTGTTTTGACATGATGTTTCTAAGAATTCGTGCTTTCGTAGCACATATAGTGCAATTTTGTCGAAATGCACTACAAAAGTAGCAGCGCTTTCATAGTGCAAAACTGGATTTTTGAACTGACTGCGCTACGAAACTACGATTTTGTGGCTAATTGCAGAGGATTCATATGAAATTTAATAACATGATTTCTAAATGAATGATGAGACTTTTCAACTATGTGATGAGACCTAAAGACCTTATTTGGAGTTGAAAAATGACTTTTAAAGACTTCTAACCCTATCACCTACCTTTATCAAGAATAAAAAGGCTCAAGACCTATTTGACACTATGAATAAAATAGGGTAAACTTACAAAGTTTAGAAATTTTTTTAGGGTGATAACACATTGAATTTTTCAACCAATCAAGTATGGTAGACAAGGAAATAATGGCAAAGTTCTACATGCACAACCTTTTTTTGACTGACTTGAACATTTGGGACCCCAATCCTAGGATGGGAGATGTGAAATTAATGGAATTTTCATCATGGATGGTTAATGAAGAAACCAAAGTGAAATAAGTAAGAAGGTTTATGAGGAGAGAAAACAGAGAACCCTTACACATTAGGGTAGAACTATTCAGCCCTAGGGGATTCATCAACAACCATCTTAAGATAGAAAAGGATCTCGCACTTGCAAAAAAATACCTCCACACACAAGCTCAAGCCATGCCTCACTTTGATGATGTTTCTAGGTTGTTGGGAGATGATTTCATAATGGCCAGCCAAAGGATATGGAGCAACCTCCCTCACAGCCTTAGAAACATGGAGTACCACACACCAGAAATATTGAGAGGTGCCTTAGAAAGAGAACCAATATATAAGAGGGTCATGCAGGCCAAAAAGATGCAGTGGATTAGTTTGAAGCTCAATCCACCCTTGATGCTGGGGCTGAGTGATGGAAAATACCAATATGAGAAGAACATAGAGTGGGAAGAAGCCGAAAATAATGATGGATTTTAACCTCCTAAAGGGACTCCCACACTTCTTCCTTGGGAATTCAGAGGGTCCATCAAAGCTTTGAAATAAATGGAGAAGGAGGATTAAATTTCTCATAGGATGAGCAACCATTTGGTAGGGGGCTAATGATCAACTCCATCATTAACTACATTTGGAGGGGTTAATTTTCACCTTTCTGCCTTATTAAGTCTCTTTTTCTCACATTTTAATTATATTATGGTCTTATGTTGCTAGTGTAGATGGTGATTAAGGCTTGTCATACTTTGAATGCCTAACATGAGTTAAATGTAGGATAATCATGAAGATATTTCATTTTTTATGAATAATTTTCTATTAAATCTCAGAATAGACAACAAGGAGATATTATAGGGGATTTTCTACCTCCTCCCAAAGGTAGCCAATGGATCCTCGAGATTCTCCCCAACAACTCGAAATCAAAGGAAGCCAAGAAAACTTGAGATCAAGTGCACCAAATATACACTTCAATTGTAGTCAAAGTAGACACATCACCTACTTTTTAGGGAGATGTTGGCAGATACCCTCTAGGTTAAATAGGGTTGAGCAAGAGCTCATTAGGATTCGAACTTTGAAGGAAGCTAATATACTTTTAGCTCTTGTAATAGGTTTTTTAGACTTTCATGTTGATGTAATGAGACTATTTTCTACGATAAAATGAGTATTCATATTGTGCTTCACTATTCTAATTTCATAGGGCTAGGATCATGGGTTAGGGCCCAATCCATTGGCATTAGTCTCTCTTATGTATTTATTCTTTACTTTTATGTCATTGTAGCTAGTTTTCTTATGAGTGTTTAGCTAGTTTTCTTTCTTATTCAATTCACTATTTTTAGTTTTCTTCCATTTATCTTTTGATTTATATTAAGCTTGATTACATGTCGGTAGAATATTTTATAAACTCAAAAAGTTGTGTGTCAAGCCTCCCTCTCTCATCTCTTGCATTGGAGCCTGAGGAGGGTAGACTTTCTCCACAGGCCAAAATTTCTTTTTAGTTTATTATTTCTTGGAATTAATAGTTAGGTTGTTGTAGTGCCATGAATATGTTTATAATGTTGTGTTAGAGTTATGTTTGTAGGCTAAAGTAGGTTTTATTTCAAAATTCAAGTCATATTTTCCATTTCCTTCATCATGAATTTATCAATATTTGTTGCATGAACAGGTAGTTTTCTTGTAGGTTCAAGTAGCACAGCAAAGGAGGACTTCATCATCACCTTCAACTTCATTTCTCACCATTCATCAACCTTCTTTTCCTCAAAATCATCTTCAACCTTGTTTTCATATTTTTCATCTCCATACTATGAACAAACCCTAGAAGTTAAATACAAACCTCTCAGTAGGTTCTAAGCTTGGCCAAGGGGTTAGACACCTTCCACTCATCCAAACACACCTTCACCGCACCTTCCCTACACTTTCCCCACCGATGTTTGGCCTCAGATTGCCCTCATCTTATTTCTTGTAGCAATTCAGGACTTTCCTGTAGCATTACAGGTAACCTATAGTAACACTTGCAGCAGCACTAGTGAGACCCTCCTTAAGCCTAGAAACCACCATCCATGTCATCCATACCTGCCAAAACCACCCAAACACCTTCAACCTTGCACCCATGAGTCCAAGCCCCTCATAAGCCACCTTAGCGCTTTCTCTTCCTAGCTGTAAAACAATGCATTTACAAGCATAGTTAGGTCATGATTAGTTGCATGATTAAAATCATGATAGATAGAACATAGAGTAGACAAAGTGTGTTTAGCCATTTGGCCCAGTAAAGTGTGATTAGGTTATTTTCCTTTATGCTTTTAATTCAACAATTTACTTCATGCAAGATGCCTAGTTTACTTTCATTTCTTATCATAGCTTAACGTGTAGATTTCTTTCATTTAAGAGTAGTTATATGTACTTTCTTGTTGTAGAATATTTCTTTTCTTGTTGATAGAGTAATGGATTTGAATCATTTGTAGCCCTAGATCTAAATTCAGAAGTGTGATAGACTTCATCCCTAAACCATAGCAATAACACCCTTTCGTAGAGCTCAGAAGAGGATGGCATGATTAGAATGCATCTGATATGTATATAACATTGTCACCTCCAAGTTTGTATCAACCCTGGGTTGATAAAGTAAATTAGGGTATCCTCTGGGAGTTGCAGCATTCTTGGTGCAATACCAAGGCACACTAGTCACATCTAAAAATATCAAAGAACATGTCACCCTACTACAGGAGAAGGTAGAGGAGCTATAGGAGAAAACAAAGGAGATATAGGAAGAAACAATGGTGGTAAAAGAGAATATATGGGAGTTACAGAAAGAGACAAGGTTGCTACAGGAAGGAACCAATCTGCTACAAGGTCAAGTGAAAGTGCTACTGGAAAGGGCAATCACATCACAAGAAGAAGTAGCGGGTCGTCAATGACTCTAAGAGCCTGAACCACAACCTAACCTTAGATATTTTTATAAATTTGTGGAGTCTAGGAGGACTATACCCAAGAAAATTTCAATCCCCCCCTTGTTTGAATTGGAAAAGAGAGGGGCATAAATCACAGGTGGATGAAAATTTCAAAATCAAAGAAGGTAGAGGATGTGGGTCTTATGGATGAGAAATTTGGACAAATGGGAAGAGAAATGGATAACCTAAGGTCAATACATTCAAGCATGAGAGAAAAACTGCAATTATAAAATTAGAGACTAAAAGAGCAGCTGCAGGAGTGAGAAGCACAACTTACCACCATGGAAAGTTTCTATATGGAATCTATCCAATCCAAGCAACATCCATCCAAGTCCTATGCCATATTCTTCAAGGAGAAGTGACTGCAATTCCATATAAAAACATTGGCACATTATGTCTCTCTACCATTCCAATATATCAGGAAGTTCATTGAATTCTACTAGAAGGCAAGTACTGAGGATAGAGCCAAATTGGTTGAGTTTTATATCCACAATATGATCCTCATAGACATGAACTTTTGGGACCCCAAATCAAGATTGGGAGACATGCACTTGACGGAACTAGCCTATTGGTTGGCCCATAAAGAAACAAGGGTTGAGGAAGTGAAGAGGGTGATGACCAAAGAGGAAAGTGAGCCCTTACACATCAGAGAAGAATTAGTGAGCCCTAAGTCTATCATCAATAACCACAACATCATTTCCACTGATCCCCAATTGGATCCTCGGTGCACAGCAACACAAGATAAATTTATCCTCCATTTATAGGATACCTTTAGGTTGTTGGTGACAGATATATTATATGATTTTCAAAGGAGATGGCATGATCTACCTCATAGTTTTCAAATTAGAGAGTATCACTCTACCGAAAGTCTAAGGAATGCCCTGGAAAGAGACTAACTCTACAAAAGGATCATTCAAAGGTCGAATATCAATTGGATAGGGATTAAATTAGTCCTCCCTTGTTGTTGGGCTTACAGGAAAGAAGAGAATAGGAAGAAGAACAAAGGGGCTAGGAATTTATAAAATCAAATGTAGGGTTATATCCATAAGAAGTAACACAATTTAAAATTCCTTGGGATGTCAGAGAGGCCACCAGGGCCATGAATGAACTTCACATTAGTGAGTAAGTTTCTCAGAGGGTGAGCAACACCTTCTGTAGGGGATGATGATGGGTCCCATAAATAGGTATATTTTGAGGCCCATGTGTTATCCTCCATCCCTTAAATTCACTTTTTCTCACATTAATTTATGCTTATTATACATAATGTGCTTAGTAAGAATATTAAAGGGTGCTTGTCATGTTTCATGGCCAAATGTGGTTAATATGCAGCAAAAATAAGATTTTTTGGAGAAATTTACTATGCATAGGCATGTTATAGGCATCTAGAGAGAATATATGAGGCTTGTCCACTACATTAAGTCTCCAAGTCAACTTTAGTCCCAATATTACTCACCAACAACTCGAGGTCCCCTAGCAGCTGATGAAATCATGTGAATGTGGAGATCTGAGGGAACTAGATCCACCAATTTCAATTTTTTGGAGGGAAACAGTCCTCTTCTCAAAGGAGATTCCCCTCAATCACTTTTTCTATAAATAAACAAGCCTAAGGGCTCATTAGGATTCAAACTCTGGAATATGGGAAGAGATATTGAAGGTCTAGTACTTTAGATTTTTATCTCGATTTTGATATTATGTATTTGTAGTATATTTTATGTTAATGAAATGTATTTTGTTGGTCTACATTTGATTTAGATTAGGAGGGTTTAAACCCTTGGTTTAGGGCCCAACCCAAAGGATTTAGTCCCTATCATGTATTCTGCCTTTGTTCTTGTTCAAGTTGTTGCATTTATTTCCTTGGTTTAAGTATGAATTAGATTTCAAAAATTGTAGTTGTAGGTTTGATCACCACCTCTCTTATGGGAAGTGTGGTTGGAAGTTCTACAACAACAAGCCAAAAATATGTGTTTATGCGTCCTTGGAATTTTCTAGGCTTTGGATTGAAATCCTCTTGCATGCTTGATTTCTACACATTAGAAGCTAATATAATGACTTGTAAAATGTATTATATGCATGTTATAGGATAAAATCGATCTTGAAGAAATAAAATTCAACTCATATTTTCCACCTTGATTGATTTTGGTGCAATATTGACTAGTAGATATATGTTCTTGATTTATAGTCTGAAGGCGATTTTAATAACTTTCAAGTGTTGGAAAACTCATCCACATCCACTTATATGTCACCATCCTTTATTTGGGCACCTCATACTACTCTAAAGTTCTACCATCAAGATTATCCTTTCAGGGTTAATGAAGGACACTGGGAATGAATTTTTGTGCAAGATGGGCCTATGAGGGTTGATAAGCGTGGAGAAAGGCCTCCCACATCCTTCATCCACCCTCATCGACCTTCATCCACCCTCATCGACCTTCCTCCAGCTTCACAATGCCTTCCTTTCCATTAAAGAGCTCTGGGACCCAATCCTATAGAAAAACATGGAAATCCTATAGCAAAATAGGGTTTCATGTAGCACCCTGTAGCAGTCTTGTAGTACTACTCAAACTTAGCCAGATTTTCCTTAGGACCTTCATTTTTTCATTTTGAACTTGAATGATGGCCCTCGGGCTTTGAATCCATTATTATGGAGACCCAAGGACCACTCAAGGCCCCTCCTTCCTTCACTGCAATCAAAACAAAAAATAGAGTTAGGAAGAAAAAATTTCACATTTCAATCGCAATGACCATTCTCTTATGTAGTGCGTAAAGACCCTATTGCTAATGTTAAAACCATCCTACACTCAGTGACATGAAGGGAAATCTCCAATGTAAATATATTAGACTTGGATTTTGAATTTCCTAGTTATCTGTTGTAGACATAATTCCTTCCTTCTAAGAAATTTGAAATGAGATTAATTATTTCCATTATGCAAGCAAAATATTGATTTGATTAGTTTGGAAATAGAGTAATATTACCTAATTGTAAAACAAGTGTATTTTTTTCCTTTCCCTTAGTTACAACTAGTCTCTACATTTAATGAATGGTACTTTCATTTCTACAATTAGGTTGATACTCCTTTCCTTGCAATTAGGGCATGTTTTCTTATATTTCCACAAAAAAATTATTTGTATATTAGGAGTGGTATCTATTTCCCTTGATTTGATCCAATGAGTGAGGATGATATGAGTAGAAATTGGCCTAATATGCATATAACACTATCTCCTCTAATTTTGTACAAACCTCAGGTTGATAATTTAAGTTGAGAGTCTTGGGAGTTGCAACATCCTTGATGCAATACTAGCGCTCATAAAAATTCAACATAAAGAATAAAAAATCAAACTCAAAAATCTTTTAATATTCATTTTAATTAAATATTTGTAAAAATAATCTTTAAAAGGAAAACCATATCTTATGGATATAGTAAAATATTTAAAGGCATAAATATTTCCACATCAAAGTTGATGGGTGTGTGTTATATTAGGTGGACAGACCTACCTATATTTTTGTGCATGGGTTTTGCACATAATTTTGGGCATGACAGTTTTCTTTCCATGGTATTTTGTAGATCCAGTCAATGGAACTACAGTTATGTTCTAATCTGGGGTTAATGGATTGGGGTTTATGAATGCTTTGACATATATATATGTGTTGTAACATTGAAAGGAATATAATTAAAAATCAATCGTCCCAGTTTTGGGATCCAGGGGAAAATCTCTGTGTATGTGTGTTTCATGTTTATATTCTCGTCATTATTTATTTTATGTTTTTAAGAGTTCGTTTGGAGGTAATTTCTATATAGGTTTAAAACCTACAAAATTTGTAATATTTGAAAATATTAATTTGATGTATTTTTATTATAAATTTTGTTATCATGCCATGTAAAAAATTCATTAAATATAATATTAATTTTATTAATAAATCTAATATTAATATTAATATTATTAGATATAATAACTTTGGATTAATAATTTGAGGAAAGTTTTGTGTCTCAAGGGATTTGATCCCTCTTGGCAGATGATGGATCGGGAGTTAGATGGATCTAGGTTGGTTAACGTTATGTTATGTCGGTATTTACAATTAGTTGTTTACATTAAATGTCATTTTTCATGATTCTTAAAATTTATTACTACAATTTTATATAATTATCTATAACTTTGTGTATTTATTTACTTTAAAAATGTATCATTATTTGAGATTATATAGCCATTATGTTATTTGTTTATAATTACAGTTTTTTTTTAGTATATCTTTTTCTAATTTAACTTTAATCAAAAGTAATATCCACTAATTTTATTTAAATAAAAAATATGTCTTTTTTAAATAGGATATTTTCTTTATTTGATTCTTTAACATGTAGATTTATTAATTAGGATATTTTTGAGTGACTGGAGTTACATAAAATAAAAATTAAAATTAAAAAATAAAATAAAATTAATAACTATAACTATTAATTATCAATAATTAAACTAGCCTAGATCCATATTAAATCTGGATCTATTAAGCTCCAAGAGGTATAATCTTTCCTCAAATTTTACACTCAAAAAGAGGTTTGCACCAGGAGAGTTTTGATCCCACAGAGTGCTTGATAGATCCTGATTTAATAAGGATCTAGGAAAGTTATATGGCAAAGTAAAATATAATTTAAAATACTAATAAAAAATAATATTAATATTACAAATTTATTTTTAATTATTATAGTGAAAGTGATAATTTAATATTATTTCCCTTAATGACATAAGCATTGGCTTCATAGATTTATTTTTGAATTACTCAAAAGATTACACAATTTTATCGCTGTCATTTTTTATTAATTTGATTATAAATTATGATGATCGAAGAGACTGACCACAAAGTCAAGTATATTATTATTATTATTATTTTAAGTTTTTTATTCATTTTAATCATGGAAAAATGAACCAAAAAGTTAATTATAATATTATAATTAACTGGCTAGTAAATTCTCATAAACATCAATTTATAATCAACCTCTAAATATTTCATGATACATTTGAAGTTTCTAAAAATAATAATAATAATAATAATGAATTAAATTATTGTAACACCCCTCAATAAAATGTAAATATATAATTTAATTTACTCAAATGCCTTGGCGGATTATGGGCTATATAGAAGGCTTGATATGAATAAGTAATAAACATGAATGTTTATTTATTTTATTTTAAATTTTATTAATGAGAATTAGTTAAGGTCAACAATTGAAAATACAGGGAGGAAAATATGCTAAATGAGAATTACACTTACCAAAAAATTAGAGGACAATTATTCCTCTCCCTAGAGATAAATTATCTTAGTTAGGGAAAAGGGAGATAAGAGGGAGAGAGGAGAAAGCCTGAGGTGAGAAAGAGAGGAAATTAAAATATTAGTACCTTAGACAAGACATTGTTGAGGGAAGGAAGGACGCTTCCAGTAAGGGAATCCTTGAGTTGGTTGGCTAGTGGAGTTCCTGATCATACTTGTGGCGTATGTGAAACTCTCAGAAGGACCAGGTGAGGTCGAATAAGCCATAGGTGGACTAGGGTGCTCTCTATCAAAGAAATATTGTCTTAGAAGTGAAATTAGCTCAGTCGGGTTCTGGTGGAGATACGATTCTAATCAGTTTGGCGGAGTATTCTTCCTTCGCAAATGATTTATGTGGTAACCTTAACTAGTTTAAAACAGATAAATGTTTATGTGAATACTACTATTTTTATAGTTATGCTAGATGCAAATGGTTTATGTACCTTCTAAGTTATATTTTTATTGAATGAGGAAGGTCTAAAATGAAAGAAGAATGTCTTGGGATGTTACTTGTATGGTATTGGTTACTTTCTATATTGTTGTAAAATATTGAAAACTTTTGTTACTATATAGTACTAGTTATACAATGATAATGGGTTAGGTTAGTATCAGGTCAGAAAAGACCTTGTTCCATTACGCTGGCATAATCCCCAACCCTAGTTAATTAATTTGTAAAATAAATGGTTGGTATTAGAGATGAAACTCATTAAGGTTCCTAGATGTATTAAGAAAGAACTAAGAACTAATTGTAAGGCACCATAAAGAATTGTCAAACAGTACATGAAGTAAATAGAAAAGCATTGTATTTTTTGTAGAAACCAACCAAATTTACTAATTGTACAAAATTATAATGTAAATTGTGACAAAAAAACTTAGTGGTTGAGGGCTCTACGTAACCAGTTTATGTTGACACCTTTATATAAAAAACATGGTAATAATTACTAAAGGAATTCACCACAAGACAAAACAAAGAAGAGAAATTTATAATCTTTAAAAGATACAAATCATTGACCACAACAACAAAGCTTGGATAGTTAAAAACTTAGAATAACCATAAATACAAGAATTCTGGTAATAAACCATGAGAATTAGGGTAACCTAATCTATAGTTAAACAAAAGACTCATTGAAAATAGTAATGGAAAATAAAATAATTCTAACAAACTATCTTCCAAGAAAATTATGTCGCGTGGCTGGAAATTATTTCCTTTTAATAATACATACTAATGAGACAATTAAATCTAGAAATTGTGTTAAAAAGTATGAATTATATATGAGTATGAACATAAAGTTAAACTCTCCTTGCAAGAGAACATAGAAGTTAATAGGATCCAAAAACACAAAAGTGCATGGCTTCCTTGAAACCATTTTGTATACATATCATTTTTTTGAATACATACTAGTAGTGAAAAAAAAATCATGTTTCAAGTGTCTAATTTTATCAAAAACCCTAAGGCAAGCTTCTTCATTCATTAATTTGTTTGATTCAGACAATGCCATTCTCATGAAATTTTCAACTAGATAAGGACCTAACCACCTTTTCATCTACTTTCCCTTGAAGTCCTTGTATATGGATTCATATAATACGGCCCAATCACCCTCTTGGAAGGTCCTTTGTCTAATGTTTTTTCCATGCCAAATATTCCTCTGCAATTGGACCACCTCAGTATGCATGAGGGCCTACAATGTAATTTCATCCAGAACATTGAGTTGTTGCATCCTCTCTTGTTGAGCATTGATGATGTATAGGTTCAATTGTGCTTCCATTCTTAGGGTGTTTTACTCGATCTCAATACACAATAATTCCTTATTTCCAAAAACAAACTCAAAGGGGGTGAACCCAGTGGTGGTTTTCAGGTGGTATTATAGGCCCAAGTGGCCTCCACAAGTCGAGCTACCCAATCATTTTTATTGTTTCTTACAAATTTAGTCAAGATGTTTTCCAAAGCTCTATTCATTACCTCCAGCTTCCCATTTGCTTGAGGATGTTATGGAGTGGATTTTTTTTGCTTTATATGATTATACTTCATGATTACCTCAATTATATTTGAAGTAAACAAATATCCTTGATAAGTGACCAACTCCCTTGGGAATACAAACTTATATAAAAAAAAATTATCTCTTAGAAACTTTGCCACCTTCTTCTTTTTTGCTTCTTTTAGTACCTTTACTTTAGTCCATTTTGTCAAATATTAAGCGGACACAATGATATATCTCTTTCATTAGGATGGGGGATAAATTGGACAAATGAAATTCATGCCCCACTTCTCAAATGGTTCAAGAGTCACTTGAGGTTTCAAGGTAATTTAATCCTTTGTTGTAGGATTTCCCATACTTTGGCACTCATCACATATGGAAGTGTATCTCCTAGCATCTTGGTGTAGAGTGGGCCAATAGTAGCCAGCTTGGATAATTTTTAAGGTTATCCTCTTGATAAAAAAATGGCCCCCAAAGGGTCCATCATGGCATGCTGAGAGGATGTCAAAAACATCATCCTCCCATACACATCTCCTCAAGATATTATTTGGTCCTAATTTGAAGAGATTTCCCTCAAGGGCTCCATCATGGCATGCTGAGAGGATGTCAAAAACCTCATCCTTCCATACACATCTCCTCAAAATATGATCTAATCCTTATTTTAAGAGATTCCCCCCAATCCAGGTGAAAGGGACACTTTTTCTAACAAACTTTCTCTTCTCCTTGGAGGATATATTAGGATGGAACCTACCAACAACCAATAAATTTTCTATGGAAAAAAACCAATGAGACAATAGTGAAATAGAAAATAGCTTCTCATTCGGAAGTTGATCATCTATCATCTCCTCATTTTTGGTTGGTAATGTTAGTTTAGACAAAAAATATGCAACCACATTTTCCTCCCCTGGATTGTCAATAATTGTTAGACCAAATTTTTGCAACAGTAATAACCATCTAATGATCCTTACATTGACATGAGGTTTATTCACAAAATATTTATGGATACATGATCAATATGTACAAAGGCTTGGTACCTAGTGATATAATACCCAAACTTGTTCAAAGAGTGAAAAACAACTAAGAGTTATTTTTTAGTAACTGTGTAATTAAGTTTATGTTTTGAGAGGTTCTTACTGATGAAATATATGGCATAGGGAAACTTGTCTTCCACTTGTCCCAAATTTTCTCCTACAACTCTTTATGATGCCTCTGTGTGGATTTGGAAAGGAAATTCCTAATTGGGACCTATCATAATTGGTGTGGCAGTTAATTTCTCCTTCGGCTCTTCAAATACCTCTTGAAAATTATTTTTCCAACAAAATTATAAGTCCTTAGTTAACAAGCCAAACAATGGTGTAGCTAGCTTACTGAAATCCTTAATGAATCTCCTTTAATATCCATAAAGTCCAAGGAAAATTCTAACACCCCTTTGCTTCTTAGGGACAGGGACCCTTTTGATAATGGAAATCTTGTCAGGGTCAACTTGGATCCCTTCCTTAGAGAGGAAGTGACCTAGGACAATCCTTGCATTTATAAAAAATTCACACTTTTAGGGACTTGGTGAGAGATTCATTCCAATGCATTTCTTTAAAAATTTACACATATTGGAAAGAGTTTCCTGGAAAACATCCCTATAAGGAGTGAAGCCATCCATGTATATTTGAACTATGTCATGTACAAGATCAACAAAAATACTCAAAACCACCCTTTTTAAGGTAGCAAGGGCATTGAAATTTAGAAAAA
Organism: Pinus albicaulis; assembly: GCA_034641835.2. Lineage (NCBI taxonomy): Eukaryota > Viridiplantae > Streptophyta > Pinopsida > Pinales > Pinaceae > Pinus > Pinus albicaulis. The sequence goes on from CM076575.1 coordinate 827,740,756, forward strand.
GCAGAAATGGCCTCTGCTAGGGTTTCGTGATGCCTTGTTTCCGATGCCAACTTCAGAGTTGCAACTCCTAAGACTGCCTTATTCATCTCTGCCGCTACCTCCACATTCGATTATGTTGCCTCAGAGGTCATTGCTGCCACAGCAGATCTAGATGTTCCAGAGGCTTCTCCGGTTGCTGCTTTCCTCGGCTCCTCGCTCTGGCTTGAGCTCTAATATGCTTCACGGCCACCAACAACATTGAAGGCAAAGGCATGGAGGTGACCATTGTTATCACTGTAGATTCCAATAATGCCACAGCTGTGGCACAATCTATGGCCCCCATCTGCAACAAAGATTTGAATCGGATAAGAGGCGCAGCACTCCTACATAGAAAAATCATGCACTGGAATGATTAAGATGGCACAGGTAGTCACGTTGACTCCACCACAGCAGACTCTTTGAAGCAAGTCAGTTTCTCAGATCCACAAGCTCAGGGTTCTGGGGTACCGCTGGCAACTGAAAATACTTCAATCAACACCCAGATCGGCTTGAGGGATCTGGGAATAAAAATTTAAAGCACGGTACAGACACAAATTTGCAATGAAAGGCAGGGGCTTTCAGACTATTCCCCCCTTCTTATCATATCTAGATCTCACTTCTCTCAGGTAAAACCATGCTGCATTGGGTGTATGCCACGGATCTGATGCAGGACCTCTCCCGCAATCTTCAACTCAGGCTGGGGATTCCCTCGGCTCTTCAAAGACTGCTCTATGAAGGTAAACAACTAGAGGACCCTATTACCCTCTCTTTTTATATTATTGATAGAGATGCTTCAGTTGTGCTTACCCTGCGTCTGAGAGGGGGAGAATCTGGGCAACCATCCTCTGCTCCTGCTTTCTCCTACAAATATGCGGTCCATGCACAGCCACACAAGAAATCTGCTTAACCAGTGGAGGCTCCCAAGCCTTTCTTAGTAGATAAAATGGAGGAAGTACCTGTAGAAATTATATGCACTAAGCATGCATATGTCCAAGATCCACCTGATCTCACACTATTTAAATTTATGCAAGATACTGAATCTATTCCACCTATTAATATTTTGTGGAAAAATTAATTGCACACACATGTGAAGCATAAACAAAAATTATCAATCACATAACACATTTTTTTTAACCAGGAAAGCCTAAAGCTGAAAACCCCAACTATATATTATGTAACATGGAGATCATATGACAATATCATACAAACATACAAAGCTTATCACAAGCTCTCAGTACAGTACAATCGTCATACACTATACAGGCCCAATCTTGCAAATCCATGCACCGATCTATGCCACCTACTAGCCTACCTCTACTGCGCAATCTCTGCTAAAGAATAACTTTGAATGAATTCGAATTACTCTTGGATTTACTGCGCAAACTCATTGGCATCTCCACTGTGTGTTGGATGCAACCAATGCATCACTAATAGTCACAACAGATAGTCTATCTTTCCCTTTCACCTATCTATCCACTGGTCTCCACTGAAATTGCCATGCACTGTAGTTAACTGATGTACTATTCAGTTGATTAATGAGTTATTATTTGTGAATTAATTAACTAATTAATTCACTCCCCTCTCACTAGTGTATCAATCAGTTAGACTAGATACAACTAGCTCAACTGAGTCTAACTGAGTTAAACTAAATACAACTCCATAACTACTTCTTCCAATTGTGTCATAACTCTGCCACTTGAGTTCTAACTGAGTCCTCCATGCATTAGCTCCAGTAAACCCTCAGGAATAGCGTAATTCCTTCTGTCAGCTGATGTGCCACATCTGTGCACTAAACTGAAGTGCTTCAAGAGAATAAGTTGCTGTTTAGAGTCTGATTATTATTAAGAGCTAATAATAATCGACATGCATCTATTTTTAGATTGACGATCTATAAATAAACTTCGCCCAATATTCTAAAAATAGAATTTCATCTATTTTTCCAACTTGATCAACCATCCACAAATAGCATCCTGCAATTTCTAAAATATGATCGACATGTCTAAAAATAGACTTGCACCAATAATAACCTGCAGGCCCACTTAGTGGAGGTGAATCTTTTCACTAAGCTCATAATCTTGTTGAATCTCAACACTCACTCTCAACAAGATAGGGATTATCCTTCACCCCGATCCTGCCTCTATGGTATTCGAATTTTCTCCTGATGAGCACCTTCATCAGAATATCTACATCCTGATCCTCCGTAGGAATGTACTGAAGCAAGATGATCTTCCACTGCACACAATCTCTGATATGATGATATCGGATATCAATATGTTTATATATATCATGAAACACAGGATTAACCAAGAGTTTAATGCAACTCTGATTATCACAATGAATCACCGTGGGACCTAAATGTGAATCTAACAAACCAACCAGAATCTTCCTCATCCAGATAGCCTCACATGCAGCTAAAATTTCTGCCATGTATTCTGCTTCTGCTGAACTGAGTGCCACGGATCTTTGTTTCTTACTGTACCAAGAAACTGTTGTAGATATGATATTGAAAATCCCTCCTAATGTGCTCTTTCTGTCTGTTGTACTTCCTACCTAATCTGCATCAGTGAAGCCATGCAACTTCACCTCATCTTTCTGTCTATACCATAAACCATACTCAGATGTGCCCCTGAGATATCTTAGGACATGCTTGCCCACCTTCCAAAAGAGCTTGGTAGGCTTAACCATTGCTTGTGAAATCTGGTTAACCGCATAGCATATTTCCGGTCTTGTATTGACTAAATACATGAGAAAACCCACCAAATATTGATAAACAATGGCATCCACTACCTCTACCGATGTAGCATCCTCTTTCTTCCAATTTCCTGTAAGAGGAGTGTCGATAGGCTTGCAGCCTTGCATGTGAAACTTCTCCAGTATATCCCGGGCATACTTGCCTTCATACACAAACAGTTCACCTTCCCGCTACCATATTTCCAATCCAAGGAAATAATGAAGGAGGCCCAAATCCTTCATCTCAAACTCCTTTGCAAGATAATCCTTGCATGAGTGTATCAAATTCTCATCACCTGTTAGTATCAAATCATCAACATAAAGTAAAATGATCAAAATCCTAGCCTCAACCACAATCTGGTACAGGTTTGCATCCGCCTCACTCTTGGTGAAGCCAAGTCCAGTGAAATAGCTATCGATCTAAGTGTACCAAGAACGAGGTGCTTGTTTCAGCCCATACAATGCTCTTTTGATCTTGCACACATGCGACTCGCTATTGAAGATATCAAATCCTTCAGGCTACTTAATGTACACCTCTTCCTCAATGATCCCATTAAGGACCATAGTCTTCACATCAATCTGATGAATGTGCAAACCCATCTGCGCTGAAAGAGCAAGGATGGTCCGTATGAAAGAATACTGTGCGACAGGTGCAAAGGTTTCTTCATAGTCAATCCCCTCAATATGTGAGAAGACCTAGGCAAAAAATCTTGCCTTATACTTCTTGACGCTCCCATCAGTAGCTTTCTTTACCTTGTATATCCATCTTGATCCTACAAATTATTTTCCCACCGGCCTTGGAACAATCTCCCAAGCACTGTTTCTGACAATGGAGTCGTACTCCTCCACCATGGCATCTACCCATGTGGGCTCCTGCACTGCTTCTTCAAAGGAAGATGGCTCTATCACAATACACTTGATCATAAGAGCCATGTATCTATTATATCGGTCAGGTGACTGTCTCTGTCTGCGTTGTAATGTAGGGACTCCTACATTCTATGCCGCATCCACCTTCAGTCTCTCAGCTTCTGTGGTAGACTTCCTGACTTTTCTAATGTTTGGTTCTGCATGAGTGGACTCCTCCACTCCATGAATCTCCTCTTGTGGTTGATCCGCATCTAGAGGCTCATCTTTGGGAACAAGAAGTTCCTCCTCCGCATGCAAGTGTAGCTCCCTCTCAAGCGAAAACTTCATGGCTTTCACCTCATTGAATTTTATATCCCGTCGCATAACAGTCATCCGACTGTTTGGAAAATACACATGATAGTTATGGGGTGTTTCTTTGTACCCCAAAAATATCCCAACTTCTGCAGTTGGCTCCAGCTTCTTCCTAGCATCCTTCGTCACATGAATGTAAATAGGTGAGCCAAAAATCTTCAAATGAGAAATATCATGCTTCCTACTAGTAAAATATTCCTCGGGTGTACTCATGCCAAGTAATCTATGAGGACAATGGTTTTGCACATAAACCACAGTGTTTCATGCTTCCACCCACAAGTACATCGGTAGGCCTTGGTCATGTAGCATCACTCGTGCAACACCCACGATAGTTCTATTCTTTCTCTCCGTGACCCCATTCTGCTGTGGGTTATGAGGCGCTATGAGTTCTCTTCAAATTCCTTCTTTTCTATAGAAGTATTTGAATTTTCCCGATATGTATTCACCACCATTATTTCTCCTTAGAGCTTTCACCTGCTTCCCCAACTCCTTCTCCACCAATGCCTTGAACTCACAGAAATTTGAGAATGTTTCACTCTTCTTTTGCATGAAGAAGACCCATCATCTACGAGAAAATTCATCAAAAAATATCACATAATACCTGTGTTTCACTGTTGAAGAAACCAAGAATGGTCCACCCACATCTGTGTGAATTCTCTCCAGGATCTCCAAAGCATGGTTCTCCTTCTCATGAAAAGTGGTCTTCACAAACTTACCCATTGTACATCCTTTTCACTGATCTGACTGCACAAGAGTACCCTTAGGAATTCCAGTAGAAATTTGCTGCAAAATTTTCAAAGTGCCATGGTGAAGATGGGCCAATCTCCTGTGCCATAATTTTCCCTCATCCCGGCTCAGCACTTCTTCTACTTCGCCCACCATTGCAGCGTAGCCATCTACCTCTAGCTTGTAGAGATTCTTAATTCTAATCCCTATCTTCTTGGTTTGACCCATTGTTTTATGTCAAAGGAAGGCTTCTCCCTCTCTGAAAAACAACATCATAACACCTGTCTTCCAGCATTGTGACTGAGACCAAGTTCTTCTTCAGACCTGGAACATGCATGACATTCTTGAACAATAATGGATTACCAAACTCCATCTCAAAGGTAATGGTCCCAATGCCAGTCGCACTGTACCAACCATCGTCGCTCATATATATATATGCATCTGGAGGTCCTTCTCCTCCAAGTCACTAAACAACTCTTTGTCTCCCGTCATATGGAAAGATGCACCACTGTCAAGATACCACACTGATCCCATGTAGCTTGAAACCAAGCATGCGATCAAAGAAAAATCCAGCTCAAATTGCAAGGCTAAGGCCTCTCTAGCTACATATCCATCAGCCTGCTTATTATTCTTCTTCTATGGATAGTTAGTGGCGAAATGTCCATGTTTATGATAGTAAAAACACTTCACTTTGGAAAAATCCTGCTTCTTTCCTTTCGCACCAGATTTAGAGTAATTTTTCTTCCCCTTCCCTTTCCTTTATTTGGCAGCCAAAGCACAATTATCTTCATCTTCATTATTCGATGAAGATCCATCCCTAGTACCCTGCCTTATCTCCTCCTGCACAAGATCCAACCAAAGTTTCTCCCATCCTAACAGTTTCTCTCGTCCATTGACAGAGTCTTTGTAGCTATGCCAACTCTTCGGAATCCCAAGGAGATCCAAGCTCACCAAGTATTCTTCATCAAAATTAACCCCCACACTTCCCAGCTCATCCTTGCAGTGGACAAACTTCATGAGCTATTTTGGAATACTGTCGCCTTTCTCCATTTTTATTTTTCTGAGATTGTCTTTAAGAGCCAACTTCCTCTGGTCACTTCTGCTTTGGAAAAAATCTGTCAAAGCCTTCCACATTAAGAATGGAGTGGCTTTCCCGTGAAGGTTGGACACAATGTGGTCCTTCACACCTTCCAATAGAATCATCCTTGTCTTTGCGGTCTTCTTTTTCCATGCATCAAGTAATGCAGCATCGCTAGATCCCGGCTTAGGAACATCGCTATCAGTGAACTCCTTGAGCCCATTATCCTCCAGCACCACCTCCATCCTGTCCTTCCAGACTATGTAATTAAAGCTACCATCAATGGCATACTCCAATCTCAACCCATTGAAAGACATTTCAATGTATACTCGATTTCTGCACCAAGAATATTCTGTAGCAAATTCAAATTTTCCACCAGCACAAACTCACTTCACAATTGCAATCTTCAATCAACAATGATCTGATGCCATGTAGAAATTATATGCACTAAGCATGATTGTGTCCAAGATCCACTTGATCTCACACTATTTAACTTTATGCAAGATACTGAATCTATTCCACTTGTTAATCTTTTACGGACAAATTAATTTCACACACATGTGAAGCATAAACAAAAATTATCAATCGCACATAACACAGTTTTTTTAACTGGGAAAGCCTGAAGCTGAAAACCCAAACTATATATTATGTAACATGGATATCATATGAAAATCTCATACAAACATACAAAGCTTATCACAAGCTCTCAGTACAGTACAATCGTCATACACTATACAGGCCTAATCTTGCAAATCCATGCACCGATCTATGCCACCTGCTAGCCTGCCTCCACTGCACAATCTCTGCTGAAGAATAGCTCTGAATGAATTCGAATTACTCTTGGGATTTCATCAGAAACCCTCAGCTTAAACTCTCCATGTAAGCTAAGCAAATCAATGCACTGCCAATAGTCATGTTCACACTATCTCTTCCTCACCTATCCCTCTCCAACTGCTCCACCAACCACACACTATAGTTAATCGACGTATTTTCACAGATTAATGAGTTATTATTTTTGAATTAATTAAATAATTAATTCACTCCACTCTCACTAGTGTATCAATCAGTTAGACTAGATACAACTAGCTCAACTGAGTCTAACTGAGTTAAACTAAATACAACTCCATAACTGCTTCTTCCAACTGTGTCATAACTCTGCCACTTGAGTTATAACTGAGTCCTCCATGCAATAGCTCCAGTAAACCCTCATGAATAGCGTAATTCCTTGTGTAGATGTTGTGCCACATCTGTGCACTGAAATGAAGTGCTCCAAGAGAATAAGTTGTTGTTTAGATTCTGATTATTATTAAGAGCTAATAATAATCGACATGCATCTATTTTTAGATTGACGATCTATAAATAGAATTCGCTCAATATTTTAAAAATATAATTTCATCTATTTTTCCAACCAAATAGCATCCTGCAACTTCTGAAATATGATCGACATGTCTAAAAATAGACATAGCCTAAAAATATACTTGCGCCAAAAATAGCTTGTGGGCCCACTTAGTGAAGGCGACTCTTTTCACTAAGCTCATCATCTTGTTGAATCTCAACAGTACCCTCCATTGAAATCTCCCATCCATCGCTTGATGATAAATTCCAAAATTTTGTAGAAACCGCTATAATTTGTAGATTAAATGGCCTATGGCCTCAAACAGAAGATCTATATCAATGGATCCACACCAACTGGACCAACAACAGCAAAGTCTTCCTTTGCTCAAAGGGTTTCTTCATTGTGGTGTTTTCTTTCAACGAAGATTATTAGAAAGCCTTAACATGAGGTCCTTGGTTTTGGGGAATGACAGGGTTATTCCTCACCCCCTGGTTTCCAGACTTCGACCCCACTACAAGATTCATCACCAAGCTTCCCATATGGGTTTGACTTCCAAACCTCTCAGCACATTTATGGAACTTCTCTATCTTCCAAGGGATTGGAAACACTTTGGGCCGCTTCTTGGCAAGAGCTACCTCTTGAGGGGAGAAAGGCATATACACCTTTGGCAGAATCTGCGTGGAAATCGACATAAGCAAAGTTCTGCACGATCAAATCAACCTCAAAATTGGGGATTTTCATTGGACTCAGACCCTGGACTTTGAGAATATTTCATTCTGATTTTCCACTTCCATCAGACAGGGCACCTTTAGAACACATGCACCGCGTTCATCGCCAAAAGGAGAACACCATTCACAAGTAAAAATAAAAATACTGGAAACCATGTGATCCACCCCCCATGGATGACATAGAGTCCTTCAGATTGGATGAAGAGGAGATTGAAGCGGAAGGGGAGGATCTTGGGCACACAAAGGACAGACCTTCAGCTAGTCCTGAGGAGCCCTCTGTACCTCCGATTTCGCAGGAACGTACTCATGAGTCTTCCTCATCTGATTCAGACAAGGAGACTCCATATTCAGTGAAGAATAGTCTGCAAGTGGTTCTTTCCCATCCACCCCACAACATATGGGTCAAAGTCAATAAGAAAAAAGGGAAAAAATGTCATTTAGAAGTTTCGACCCATTCTGGGTAGACTCTTTTGTCTAGCCCATTGATTCTTGTTATCCTTTATGATATTTTTGTGATATTTTTGCTTATTCCATGGTTAGTCTTTGGGACCGAGGTTGATATTTTATCATTTCCAACTCCCTGATTTCAGCTACTCATGATTGTAATCTCATATTGTACTATATGCTTTCTTAATAGAATCAGTCTTATTTGGAAAAAAAAAAAAAAGGTAGCAGGGGCATTGCACAAGCCAAATGGAAGGACTCTGTAGGAAAAGGTACCCCATGTACATGTGAAGGTGGTCTTATTCTTATCCTCAGGGCTGATATGGATGTGATTATATCCACTAAATCCATCCATGAATGAGAAGAACTTCTTCCCTATAATACCATCCAAGACCTAATAATGAAAGGAAAGGGAAAATGATATTTCTTTGTAGCCTTGTTGAGTTCCCTATAATCGACCCAGATCCTTGACTTCCCATTCTTCTTGGGTACTATGACAAGAGGGGACACCCATTCACTATCTGAAATGGGGTAGATAAATCTTGCATCCAGTATTTTTTACAATTCTTCTTTCACAATGTCTTTAATGGAAGGGTTCATTCTCCTTTAGGGTTGGAAAAAAGGTTTACATCTCTCTTTAATGTAAATATGATGGGTGAAAGCCAAGGAATGCACCCCTTTCATTTCCTTATAGTCCCGAGAAAAAGCATCAAGATGTTATCTTAACACAGTGCACACTTTCCCTTCTTGCTCTGCTAAGATGGAAGGATTGATTTCTAGATTTTTGGATGGACTAATTTCCACAACCTTAGCATGATATTGATTATAATTAGCAGTGAATAGTTCAGCCCATGGGTTTGTCTAGGGTTTAACAAAGGATTGTTCTACTAGCTCATCAATGGCCATGGTAGCAGGAAGTCAGTTCTGCGAAAACTTATCAATAAGATCATCCTCATCTAGTTGTATTCTTCCTATAATAGTGTCTAATGTATAAAATGGGTAGGGGGGTCACTAATAAAAATATTATTCTAATTCTTCCTCTACCCACAAAGGTAATTCATGCTTAATAGAAAATTGAGCAGGGGGGGTATAATAAAAGCTACTTTGTGAGATTTCCATATTAATAGTCATGTTCCCAGCCCCACAACTAATGTAAGCATCAACAATGGCTAAACAAGCTCTTCCTAAAATGAGAAGGTACCCATTAAACTTGGTAGTGGGTTGGGCGACAAGGAATTTTTTGGGGTACTCCCAAGATTCAATGGAGACCATCACATCCTCAATAACTTCCTTATGGTATATTGTGGATCTTTCTGGAAGCTGAAATGTCGTAGTGGTGTTTCTCAAACCTCCTTGGAGGTTGAGCTTCAACATAGTTTCCTTGGTCATGGCATTGATTGTAGCTCCAAGTTTAATCAATGTGTTTGGGACAAAAATTCTTTTAATGTGCAAATCCAATACTAGGTTTTTGTGATCCAAATTTTTTTTGGAGATAACCCTCCCAAGCATTAGATCAGATAAATTCCCAACAATATTAATAGTGGGGACATATATTTTCATTCTTCCAAGCCTCTTGAAACATTATTCCTTAATAATAATTTTGTAGATGGGAAAAAAATTTATGGTGTGGAGAAGGGGTATTTTAACACACAAGTCCTTCAATTATCCAAGAATTTTAGCCTCTTCTGGGATGTGTTTTTTAGGTTGGACCAACCTTTCAGGATAGGGATATGCATTGGATTGAGGGGAAATTTCTTCCTTCTCTTCTTCAATATCTTTAACGGGATAATGTGGGTGAGCATCTGGAAGTACCTTCACAAATATAAGTTTTATCTCATGGATTTCCACAACATAATATGGATAGGATTTCTCCCCACTATAGACATGTTGGGCCTACTTATTGCTCGGGTTCATATTGGTTGAGAAAGCATCTAAGGTTGCTTTGGTGGATTATTTTGGGGTATCTATGGTTGAGGTGGAGGAGGAGGAAATAAGTAACGAGGTTTGGTTTCCTGATGCCTGCATCCTTGTGAAGGGTTTCCTCATTGAGGAGGTTGAGGTTGATATGGATAAAAGTGTGGATTGACAGGAAAAGGAGGATACTAAGGAGAATAAGGCAAAGGATAGGAAATGAACCAATATGAGTGAGTCAAAGGATACCAAGGTGGAAAGGGTGCACTCCAGTTTGGATTAAAAGAAGGATAATGTGCACCTTGTATGCCTTGTTGATATGGTCGAGGACCTTTTAGCCTCCTCTGGTTTTCGAAGCAAAGATGCTCTAAGCCACTCCACACCCATTGATATATAGCCTTCATGCCTAAAGAGAGGGACATTTTTTAGTTGCATGGTTCTCCTCACAAATAGATAAAACCTCTATGACATTTAGTGGGCACTCATTTATGGGGTGCCTCTTGGTGCATCTAGGAAAAAATATAGCTAGTGCCCTTTTTTCCTCCTCTTCCTCTGTTTTGATATGAATATTATCCATTTTTCAAGGCAAAAATATTGAATATCTCACTCTTAAAGTATTCTAGCATACTCACTATTTCATGTTTGAGGGCTGAGGTAGAGGGAGAAGAGTTGACTAGACCTTGGCTAGACCTACCTCTCTTCCTTGCAGCCCTAGAATGATTCCTGAATATTGTCTTAATGTCTTCATAAGTTAGCTAGTAGATGTATCCACTATACAATATGTTAAGAGTCTCAATCAAATGCTCCTTAATCCGTTGGAGGAGTACAAGCTTCAAGGATTTTGTGTCAAGGGTACAATTAAATATTCTGTAGTTGGGTTAAAATATCTCTTTATGATCCTCTAAGGATTCATCTAGCCCTAAGGTCATCCTAAAGATATCCTCTCTTTTTTCTCTTTACATATAGTAGTCCCTGTATTTTTTATTAAAAGCTTGCTACATTTGATCGCATGTGCTTGTTGGTTTGTTTTGGGCTGACCCAGGTTCGATCTATACTATGGACCAAAAAAACCCTTGATCGTTGGCCCTTTAGGAAATGACCTACAATGGACTAGGGGATGTGGTATTATTATTTTTTCTTATCCTTAACATTCATAAATTTCTTCTCCATATTTAGATTAATCACTTAAAATTCCATATAAAGCCATAAACCATCACTATACTGAAGTAAAATGCAACTATAATAAATACTACTTTACAACAGATAATAAGAAAATATACACCTCAACACATAAGAACACCAGATTATCGTTATTAACCTCAATGTAGGGCTATATGCACAAGGGTTGTCGATTATAATAATGAATCTTTGTACAAAAAATAGTTATTGGTCTATGCACTAAGCTGCAGGTTGTCTATGAACTAAGCTGCAAACTTAGGCCTCTGCGCACTCAGCTGTAGAGGCTCTCCTTCACTACAAAACTATTGATCAAAAAAATACAATCATAACATTGATATGTATCAAATCGATAATACTTCTCTTCTTATTTTTTCACCCTATTTATGATATTACATCGTAGGGCTACATCATTAAAATACCATGGTCCAAATACCATGGACTCCCCAAAACAAGAAACTTTGCCAACCAAAACCATTTACAAAATTGTGCACCTTACAAAAAGGAGGGGCTTTGACCCGCCCTGAAGCCCTTAATACTGGGTGTTATATTCAAAATTCTCCACTACATGATCCAATTCGAGCCCTGCTCCATGCTCCACTACACACTCCATCTCACAAAATGTGAATTCTTTGCCAAAATCTAGGCCAAGTTGGGTTGTGCCCAATAGGCCCCTCAACACTCACATGTGACTCGTACCGATTCACTTAGTCAAATTGCCTCTGATAGTCATTGCAATGTTGTCATAGGTGTTGCTGAACTGTTGCAGAATATTTGTGATCTTGTTTTCTTTGTTGAACACTTCTTCCAATAATGCTTTTGTAGCCTTCTGCATTACTACTTCCTCTCTCTGCCGAAGCTCTTTAAGCTTCTCATCCAATTCCTAAGACATTTGGAGAGCCTCATCCTCCCATGGCTGAATTCTCTCTGTCAAAACATGCTCTTCTTTCCTTAGTTCCTCTATTTTCCTCTAGAGGTCCTTTCCTTCATTAATCTTGGTGAGATTTTGGGAGATTGGTAAGGTCTTCGCAGTTACTTGAATCTTCTCCAATTGGTGTTGCTTCTCCTGAATGTCTTCTTGTATCTCCTACACATTTGGATCTTTGAGCAACGAAGTTCAAATATGTAAAGTATCATCCAACAACTTCCCACTATCTACCACTATTGCAGATATGCCAGCCACTTCAGTCTTTAGATCCACCTCCCTCTGCTCTTGTAATTCCTATGGTGTGGTTAGTTTTAGCTTCATCTATAGCTCACTGATCTTCATATCATATGAAAATTTCACTTCTGCAATTTTCTCCTTGTATCCTTTACTGCAAGTTCATGCTTCGTGACCTTGTCCTCCACTGGTTCATATTCTTGGGAATCTATGTTCAGAACTTCACGGCATGTTGCTTTGACCAACTCTTTCAACTTCTGTTGTTGTTGCACTACCTGATCCTTCTTCTAGATCGATTGGTCAAGCTTCTGTTTAAGTGAAGCTCACTATCGTTATACCTGAATGTTCAAATTTGAAGTGAGTTGTTCGCACTGCATCATCTCATCTATGATTCCTTGAGGTAGCTCGTGTAATCTCTAAATTGGGAAATTTTCATGTTCACATACTTCCATCCTTTCACTTGTTGTTGTACCTCGATGGAGTCAAACTGTAGGGCTTCGATAGGTATCTGTGTTATCTGCACCCCAAATGTGGGTACCAAAATTATTTCCTCTTCAATCTTCTCCACTACCTGCACTGGTTTTTTAATTGTTTATGCCAATATCTTAATTTATATGATGCACTCTTTGACACCTGTTAGAAGTGTGGTGTAGCGATATTCTAACTTAATCCATGATTTTTTCATTGCCTCCTGAATTCTACCTCCAATCTCACCCAAGTCCCCATCAGTAAGGACCAATGGAATTACATCATTTTATTTATCTACCTTCTTCTTCTTTTTACTCTTCATGGCAGCTTCATCATGTGCCTTCCTCTTTTCTATGATAGATGGGTTTGTCTCTATCTTCTCAGACTACTTATTCTGCTCATCACCTCCAAGAGGATCTTGTTTTTCCTCTTGCTCATCCTCAACCTTCCTACTCATTTCTCCATCTTGTGATGTTTCCTCCTTTGTCTCGCTATCTTCTGCCTCTTTCTCCAGCACATTCATCTATTCTACGGGCCACTGTTGTACTTGTTCAAGGATATCATCTTTTGTTACCAACACAGATTCCATCACTATTTTATGCCTCATGAGCATGGTAATAGGAAACCTTTCTGGGGGAAATTAAACTTAAAGTTCGCCATAGCTGACAAAAAACCATAATAGTCATGAACCCAAAGTAGGTATTTGTTTCCCCACCAACATGTGTAAGTCCATGTGATATAACACAAAAAACATCCTACTTTATTGTGCTTGTGACGGTTGATTGGTATACCATAGCAAGGGATATTGTGTGGCTTCACAAACATCTGAAGCTATCGGAGGAAACTGTGAATCCTCCGGCTCTCTCCATGCCAGCATCACTATTATCAAAATTAACCATGCATAATGAAATGTAGTACCTTTCTCTTGAACTTCGTAGCATTCATTCAGGAATTATTTTCAAAGGTAGGTGGCCCAATTGTATTCAACCCTATTTGTGCACTGTGTAGCTAACGAAACTACCGTTGTAGGGACTTCATTAGCCCAACATTTTCTCATGATCTTTCTAGCTAATATGTTTGTTGTGAATAGAACTTCCTAGTCATTGATTGAGTTATTATCATACCCCCACTTCCCTTTGTCATCCCAAACTTATTCTTCATGTTTTCATTTATTGCTTTGTCTGGGTATTTCCCAACAAATTCTTCTACGGGCTTTCGTCCTTGATACGGAAAATTTTGATTCTCCACATAAACATTTCATCAATATGGATCCTCTTTCACATCTACAAGAATCCATTTTGCACCAGCACGATAAATTTTCTAACACTGGATGTGGTTCCTGGGCTTCTGTCAAAGTGCGACACATTCAACATGTCTAATAACCACAAATGTTCTAATCTAGCTACCCAGCGTTGTGGTTCTAACCTCGCCACACCACTCTCATGGTAGTGTACTTTCTTTAGATACCTATCTAGTGTGAACTATGGGTATTTCTTCTTGTCATCGAAATTGTAGTCCTCAAAATTTATCTATGAAATTTTCCTAAGGATTTCTCCAAAAAATTGCAATAAATCTGGAAATAGGGATGTGAAGGTGTCATACTTTGCATCCTTGGAATATTTTACTAGTTTTGCATTTGGTTTTCTAAGTGGAATATATGGTAGGAGAGGCAATGAAAATTTTGTGCCCTTTATTTCCATTTTCCCTTTCTCCACTTATTCCTCACTGTCTCTGACTTGTTCAGATTCTTATTGAGGCTTGAAAATTATTTTGTCAGGTTTCTTTTTTGTTCTCTACTCTTTGGTCGGTTTCTTTCGTGGAGATCTCCGACATCTAGTTTGTGGTGATGCTGCTACGAGCATCTCAGCTGATGATACAGGTGTATCAGTTGCGGCTTATTCCATGATTCCTACTAAACCTTTCTCTTTGAATATGTGAATGAAATCCTCAGTATTCATATGAAAATGCAACTTTTACAACTTCTTCGCACTTAGCAATATGCAATTTCTTAGGAAAAAAAAGTGCCAAATCCTGGCGGGATGCGGCTTTTTATAAAAATTTTGAAATTATAACCTCATAATTAGCTCAGATTGTGTTCATATTGTGTTCACTAATTGCATATATGTTGCTAGATGCTGCCAATATGTCCTCATAAATGTAAATTCTCATATTTTAACATTAAATTTTCCTTTTGACGATCATACTTTTCCGATGAAATTCTATGCATCCCATATTGTAGTAAAAAACCCCTCTTATGTCATGGATCCTACAAACTTCAACATAATCTAGGCTGTAGCAAAGAAACTTCCTACATCGAAGATCTCACTGCAGCGTATTTTATAGTCCAGTGCCCACTTCCAACTGAAGGTGTCATTAAGTCTTTTCTCCTTTCTTCTTTAGAGAGAAGTTGTAGGGTTGTCCCTTTACAGCTTCAATATACTACCATTTACTCTTCCTTGAATCAATTCTCCATTTAAATTTACTAATTTAAATGTGCCTCCAATAGTAATATGTTTTATGATGTATGGGACCAACCAATGCATCTTGAATTTTCCTGGAAATTTTACAAACTTGCTATCATAGAGGATAAAAAGGTCTCCTACCCGGAACTTCTTATGCTTAATGTGTCTGTCATGTAATTCCTTTTCTCTTGATTTCTGTACCTCCTGATGGAATCATGCTATATACTTCTCTTCCTCCAAAGCCAGCAACTGACATTCTTTCCTTCATTGTATCAAGGTCTACCATATCTGTAAGAGATACAATCCTAAAGCTAGGCACAATGTCCTGAACAACACAAATACACCTACTAAATTAATTTATGGAAACGATCCTTTGATTTTACAAAAGAATCATCAATACAGAGAAACTATAGATATGAGATGCAGCCGGAAATAATGTCATTTATTAATAAATAATTGACTCATAAGTTTACAAACATAATAAACAAGCTAGGGTTTGCAGGTATCTCTAGAAGAGATGTAAAGCACGCAAAGCCTCCCCCAATCACAATGAGGCTCGCAGGCTCATTACGGCATAATGGAAATGGGTGAGTTTATAAATGGAGCTCCAAATATCCCTCAGGAATAGCGATGGAGCGGCCACTGTGCCTCCCGAACTCTGTTACACGTACATGATGGAGATGTGGCGAGCTAGGGCACTGGTAGCGCTTATCTCTGAGAAGAGATGTATCGGCTCCCAGCCCCTTGAACTGTGTTACATTGAGGCTCGAGGGCCTATTTATTTTTGAGAAACAATGTAGAATCCGAAACGTCCAAAACCCTAACCGTAGGAGATGAAGCGCCAAAACTGTGGGCCCCGTTTGGGTAAATTGGTGGTTCAACTTCCCGGGGACGTAACTTTGGCATCCGATCTCCGTTTGACGAGCCTGGTAGCTCGCAAAGACCATCCGAGGAGTACAATCTTGAACTACAGCCATTCTGGCCCATGGACCCATGTTGTTATGTTTCCGTTTTCCCAAAAATTTAGGGCCCCAAGACCCCAAGCTAAGACCCTAAAATTCACAAAATAGTAAGTTGGAAGCCAAAACTTACAAACTGAAAGGCTAACTCGAGGTGGGTTCAAATGACTTCCATGGGGCCACCAATATCCACCGATTATTAATGCCCCAAACGGCTCCGGATTCCAAACCTACAATAGTAAGTCAGGTCAAGTCAAAAATCAAAGAATTGATGTCTGGTCCAAATGGGAATAGGTGGGAGGCCACCATATCCACCCGGATCATTCCTCCCCTCCCTAAGGTTTTCATCAACTTCCATGTCCCCATTGCGTGGGGTTCCTCCATGGGGGGGGGGGGAATTTATTGACCTGGGTGTTGGATTTGTCCAGATCGGAAAAAAATTGTCCATCATCGCGGTCCTCTGGTTCTCGAGGGCATCCTCGAGCAAGATTTTGACAGGATCTCCTGCTCCCTCGTCTTTCTTTCCTTCCGCCATGGGGGGTCGTCGGGGTTGCGAGGTTGAACTCCTTATACCCTGGCCGCATTGGGGACATGAAGAGAAAAACAGAGAAAGAGCAGCCCCGCTCTGATACCACTGATCCGGATTTTATGCAGGAACGCAACAGAATACATATATAACCATAGATACAGAGATGCAGCGGAAATAATGCGTCATTTTATTAATAAAAGAATGACTGCAATAAGCTTACAAACATAATGGAAATAAGCTAGGGCGCTGGTAGCGTATCTCTGAGAAGAGATGTAGCGTACGCAGGCCTCTGAACTATGTTACATTGAGGCTCGCAGGCCTATTACAGACATAATGGAAATAGATGAGCTATGGTACTGGCAGCGTATCCCTGAGAAGAGATGTGGCGGCTACCAGCCCTTGAACTGTGTTACAATGCAGACATGATGGAGATGTGGCGAGCTAGGGCACTGGTAGCGCTTATCTCTGAGAAGAGATGTATCGGCTCCTAGCCCCCTGAACTGTCTTACAATGAGGCTCGAGGGCCTATTTATTGTTGAGAAACAATGTAGAATCCGAAACGTCCAAAACCCTAACCGTAGGAGATGAAGCGCCAAACCTGTGGGCCCCGTTTGGGTAAATTGGTGGTTCAACTTCCCGGGGACGTAACTTTGGCATCCGATCTCCGTTTGACGCGCTCAATAGCTCGTTAGAAATATCTATCCGAGGAGTACAATTTTTGAACGAGCAACATCGATCCATGGACCCATGTTGCTCTCCGTTTTCCCAAAAAACGTCGTTTAGGGCCTCAAAACGGCTCCGGAAGTTTAAGACCCGAAAAACTGCTAAAAATAGTAAGTTGTGCCGAAACTTACAAACTGAAATAACTGATGGTGGGGGTTCAAATGGACTCGATGGGTGGCCACCAATATCTAATTGGATTATTAATGCCCCAAAATGGCTCCGGGTGTGCAAGACCCGAAACCCTGCTATAAATAGTAAGCTGTGTTGAAGCTGAAAAACTAAAAGAATTGATGCCGCGGGTCCAAATGGAATAGGTGGGAGGCCACCGATATCCACCTGGATCTGTCTCACCTATCAACTTCTTATAGGTGGCCCTATAAGCCCATAATCTAATGATAAATTGAGAATCCATCTGTAAATTAATAGGCTTCATGTCCTCCTACATTGTCTAGCACTTCATCTATGAAAGTGGTTGGAAAGAGATCATGTACACATACATCATTCAAATTTCTTAGATAAACATAGATCCTAATTTCTCCTTGAGTCTTCATTTCTTGCACCACCATAGGACTCACCCATTCTGATTCTTCTACAGGTTCAATGATTCCTGCTGCTATCGTCTTATCAAGTTCTATTTTCACTTTCTCCTTATACTTCAAGTTCATTCTGCAAGGCCTTTGCTTGACTGGATTCACATCAGGGTTAAGGGGAATCTTCATGATTCCTAGATCTCCTATCATACCCTTCATCTCTGAAAACTTAGTGGAAAACAGTTCTTGATATTCATGAAGTAACTTTATAAATTTATTGACCATCTCCTCATTCCAATAGTCTTCTATTGTTGCAAACTTGGGTTCCTTCTCTAATTATATGTTCACCTTCTTGGTATTGAGTGGCTTTGTTATGTCTAGAATATCCAATTCAAGTCCAGTTACTTCACAGTATCCTTCTGACTTTGCTATGTCGATGTTACACAGATCTTATTTTTCATCTGCAATAAGGTTATAAGACTCCAATGAATTCTATATCTGCGGAGCCCAATCAGGTTGTTGTCATGCCAATGGGGTTACATTCTCAAATATCTTCTTCTTGAATGTCTAAAGGGCCAAATATATGTATGGGAAATCATCCTCAAATTTAAATGTTAATATGAAGCCATCAACCATGTCTGCCCAGTTCACAGTACCATGTTGAAGTTCAATTTCTAGTTACCAATTCTTAGGGATTGTCTCTAATGTATGAATGAATCCATGTACCCATTACTATTGTGGAATCTCTTTCCATATTGCAATGCATAGTTGGATATGCTCCTAGGATTAGTTTCACCATCATAATTTATCTCCATCACTATATATATTTGTCCAAACCTTATCCAAATCAATCTTTGAAATTCCTCCCAACCTCCTATATTCTTCTTGTGTGCATTCCACCATCTAGAAGGGGTGGTTTTCAGAGCTACATACAAGGTTGAAAACCTCTGATTTTATGGAACTTGTTCTTCATAATCATTAAGAAAAATATTTATATCACCTAAACCATCATAACAAGGCAGGTTACATACCTCAAATATCATACAACAAACTGATTTGATAATTCTTGCACAACTACTTGTGGATACTTCATGCATCCTATTCTGCTAGTTTTTCAATTCTTCTTCTGAGTCTTAGGTACAAGAACTATCATGCTACCAAATAAAATTTCCTTTTGCAGTATGGTTAACACAATAATTTTCCTTCGTTGCTATTTGATAGATATTGTCTATGTTATTTGTGTAATATTCTTCTTTGATTGGTTTTGTGTATCTTACTCCTTCTGTTAGATCTAAGGGGACAATTACTCTCATATTTTTTCCTTCAAATATCATTTGTCTCTTTTTTAGATTAATTATGGCCAAATTTTCAAATTCCCAATCAATTCCGAGCAATGCAGGATAAGGGTTACTATCATCGACAAACTCTACTACCTCAAAATCATCAATAGTGCGAACTCCTTCAATATCCACTGTGACACCTAGTAGTCCTCCTAGAGGGAATATATTTTGTTGGTTTCCCATCCTTAACTAGATAGGTGACCATTTTAGCTTCATATTACCCATTAATTCCCATGTCTACTTCATCACAACATTAGCATTAGATCCCAGATCCAAAATAACTTGATCCATCTCATATTCTCCTATATACACACTAAGCCTCATTTCTCTTCTGGTTCTCTTCTGTCGATGTAGATTATTGACTGTGTGCATCTCACTTCGTGGTGTTTCTTTGGATGCATGGGAATCTATAAATTATTGAAGCCCTTCTAGAGCTTTATGATCTCTTAACAATTTCATACAATTTTATAGAAAATATTTTAAAATACCTACTTGATTTACTACATCTTGGTCTTGTTTCGGAGCTCAAATATATGTTGGAGCTCAGTTCTGCATCGAATTTGAGGACGATTCATAGTTACTCGGATTTTCCTATGCACTAGAGATCGAAGCTCCAGCATCCATAAAAAATCACTTTGCTTCCATAAATACTTCTTTTTATTTATGAATATAAAAAATAGGAGTTTTCTCAATATTATTTATGACCCATGCATTTTCATATTCTTTCTTTTCATTCCCTTTATCACTACTGGTCACAACTCCACTTCTAGAGAAAATACTAATTATAGGTTTGTCGGTCCTCCTTTTAAAAATCATCATTTGAATATTCCGTTTTGGTTGCGTGTTCCTTTTTTCTTGCATCTTCGCCACAAGTACAAGACATTATTCAATTACATGGTCAAAATATTTACAATACTTACATGTCATTGTGGGGTTCTGGAAGTATCTTGCAAAATTATCTGGCAAGCCATAGTTATAGCAAATAATTTGTTCATGTCCTTGACAAACACCACCACCTCGACCTCTCCTTGGTAATCTCCTTGACCACTGCGTTTTCCATTGTCCTCGTGTTCATGATCTTCTACTTGCATTCTATAAGCGTTAGTATTGTGTTCCATCATTAGTTCGTAAGCCCAAAATTTTTTCTTATCATGTCCTATTGATTTAAAAAAATTTCAATATATATTCCTTGGAGTCTGCACATATTTGTGAAACAAGTAACAGTCTTCTAAACAATGTTGGCCTCTAGTCCTACATATTTCACACCACTGGTTTGATCATGCATTCAAGGGATTTGGTGCCCCCACCAGCCATACAATAGGTTGAAGATAGGGTATTATTATTTAGAATGGCCTTTTGATCTACACTTCGTACACCACACATCTTCTCCAACTTATTTGATTTTCATGATGTCTTGTATCTTTAATATTATACTTTCCAGCTGACTCTGAATTTTTTGCATACCTACATTACTATCTCATATAGGCGAAGCTTCCAATTTCATCGCAATCTCCAAAGTTTCGACTTGACTCTCTATCTTTTGTTTCATTAATGGAAATTTGATATACGGTAGAAATGCAACTATAAACCATTATTGATGTTTCTGAGGAGCTATGTCGAAGCTTACCTGGTCCAATAACAACTAAAACCTTTGATAAAACTCCCAAATAGACTTAGTAGGATTCTATTTTATTTGTTTCAAATCGGTGATGCACTTCAACAAAGACTTCGACTTCTTACCAGTCTCTTACCATGCAAATGCTCTATCACACAGTGTCATAATGAGTTGCACTTTCTTTATATTCTCACCATTGATCTGCTTCGTTTTCCATACAGCTTCACATAAAAACCAGAACTGTTTAGGATCCTCCAATCCAGTTCCTTTGAAAATGGGTAGCTTGATATCATCAACCATACTTCCTCTTGGAGGAGGGGGGGGGGGGGGAGAGGGAGGGGTATGGGGGGCAGGAGGGGTAGGGGGATTACTAGATTCTGGATTTTGTGAATTCTTAGGATGGAGGGGAGAATACTGTGAAGTTACTTCGGGTTATCACTACAAGGAAAAGACCCTCTAAAAGATGTTTTTGAGGAACCCCACAAAAAAATACCCCATAAATTTGTTTCTAACGGAGGTTACTAGAGGAGGTTGGCAGGCAAAGGGTTTTGCGGATGTTTTCCACTCGGTGCAATTATCATTAAACGTAGCACCAGTGCTCTTAAATCTAGAAAGCACCGGTGCACACAAAACATTGGCACACCAGACATCGTGCACTCCGTACACACACGCTCAGTGCATCGTATTATTCTATAGCACCGGTGCTTCAAAACTCTTCCATGTCGGTGCATTATAAAACACAGCACCAAAACTGAAACTGACCAGTGCGGTAGAAAGAAGCCAAACCGATACATCATAAAATAATGCACCAAAACACAAGCCGACCGATGCATTCATAAGAAACAAAACTGGTGTGCCTATAAACCACGCGCACTGGTAAAGGGTTAAATAAAAAAAAATTACGGCAAAAAACCTGGATTTTTCATTTTTCTAGTGCTCTTAAGCTCTCAATTACTGATAGAAAGCACCAGTGTGCACAAAAAATTGGTACATCAGACAGCATGCGCGACGTACACACCTTCCTAGGGCGTCCTATTATAGTAACACACCAGTGCTTCATAGCTCTTCCGCGCCAGTGCATCATAAAACACCGCGCCAAAACAGAAATGTGTTGGTGCGTTCTTATCCAAGAGCACCGGTGTGCCTATAAAAATCACACACTGGAATTGCGTTAAATAAAAAAAAAATAAGGCCAAAAAACCGGTGCTTTACGAATATTCCACCCTGGTGCATCATCAAAACATTGTGCCAAAACTGAAACATCCCAGTGTGGTGTTAGGGAACCACCCCAGTGCATCATAAACAATGTGCCAAATCTAATACCACCCAGTGTGGTTGTATGTAAGCATATCGATGCACCTATAAAACCCCACGCACTGGAACAGGGTTAAATAAAATAAAATTTATAGCCAAAAACCCACATTTTTCACTTTCCTTAGTGCTCTAGAGCTCTCAAGCACTGGTGCCATTTCCCCTTCTCTAAGCCGCCATGACATCGGTGCACTCATTGCACCCATTGCATGCACTGTTGCTCTGCATTGGCCACCAATCTCCAATTTTCATTTTGAAAAATGGTAGGCGAATTTTCTTTTGCAAATTTACAGCCAATATGCCTCCTCGACGGTGAAATGTATAGGTATTTGTCTAGTTTTTCCATAATTAAGCCTTTTAGTGGATTATAATTTGAAATAACCTTAAAAATAACCATTAAAAAAAAAAAAAATTGTCGTGTGGTGCGCCTGAGCAGTTCGGCTCACACTGGATAGTGGTGTTGCCTGTAATATTTAAGGCCGCACCGCCACCAGTGCTAATGGTATCCGCACCATTTCTGTGGCAGTACCAAAAGGCGCCCCGTATAATTTTAAATTAAAAATAAATAAATAAATAAAATAATCGGTGTGCTCATTTAGCTAGGTGCACCATTGACCATGGGAATTGCAATGCAGTGTGTTGATGGAATTATCTGCGCTGGTGTGTGTCAGTGCACCGCATTTGGCATTCTGAAAGGGTCAATAGTGCGGCTGGGTAAAAGAACGCACTGTCAAATATGTAATTGTCAGGAAGTCGGTGCGCTGACATGACTATATGCTCCAAGGCGTATATTTCAGTTAGCGCACCGCTATTCTGACCTCAGATATAGTAAATGGTGCTTGAAAAAATTCGAGCTACACCGAGGCTGGTGCATTGTATTTAATTTGGGGCATTTCCACTAGTTTGCGACAAACTTAAGCTGCACCAGAATCGGTGTGTGACTGTTTTTGTGGCGCACCAACTTGTCTGTTTTTTTTTTCAAATATATATATATATATATATATTCCTAAATACATGTATGTTTTAATAAATAAATAAAATATTTAATATGTCAATGATTCAGAGAGAAGAGGAGGAACAACAACAACAACAAGCGGAACAGTATGACATGATTCGCCAATGGGAGGGTCCAGAGAGGGAGAGAGATGCATACCCTCTCCCTATTATAGAAAATACCCAGGGAATTCGTAGGCAAGTAGGCCTCCTCAAGTTCTCTGAGGAGGCTACTTCCCTAAAGGCCCATAGTGTGTTTTTGAGATATCTTATCCACAGGTGGAATTCCCACTAACAGGATTTCCAAGTTGATCCTGACCAGTGGTACACACCCACTGAGGAGGATATTTATTTCATTACAGTACTATCGAGGAGAGGGGTGGATTTTCCCTCATTCCCAGAGGTGCCAACTGGTTATGTAGCAAGGATTCAATTAGTTTACTCCCAGAGATACATTGGAGCACATGTACTATCTCCTTCAGAGTTTCAGGTACCTAGAGGTCAGTTACGTATAGGTGCATTTGGTAGACAGGATGTGTAGTGCCTCTTACTTATCATTTCGACCATTTTGCATAACACCAATGATGGCCAATGCATTATTTTCCCGATTTTATATTATGTCGATTCTTTAGTACAGGAGCCACGACTTTTTAGGTGTTCTGCCATTTTTTTGCGGTAGTTTTGTATGGCCTTAAATAGATGTCATGCTCATGCACAAGGGAGGGTCAACTTGCCTTTTGCTTCAAAGCTGTTTTGTTTATTTTTTGAGAGGTTTCCAGATATGAGATCTAGTTTTGTTTGACAGCCTCGTAGGCCGATGTTGGAGGCCCGGATGCACATGTGGGGGCAGTTGATGCCCAAGAGGGGAGACACTATGTTTCCATCCAGGATATTGCATGATGCACTGGACTTACTAGCCAGTGTTGATGGGCTGCATCCCTTCATTATGGTACCATGTCCTTATGCTGGATTAGATTAGCAAGGGTGTGCCAACATCCTCTTCACAGATGATGAGCCACCAAATGATAGAGATAATATTACTATTTTATTTATATTTATTCTAACATGTTCTTTAACTTGTTTTTATTAAATTGTGTAGCGAAATTGTCTAATTATCTTTGTGTACTTGTATATATTTTACAGACATTGGCTCTTTTGATGGTGAGGAGATGTCGAAACCACCACATGATCTAGGTGTGGATTCTGATGACGATCAAGACATGGTTGATGCTGAGGATCATGATCAGGATGAGGCCAGTGCAGCAAAGAGACATGCTCCTGTTGGTGTACTGGTACTGCCTATTGCTAGGCGCGGTCGACCTGAGACTAGATATAGGATGGAGTTGGGCAACCAAATCAGTGCATTTATTGTTGATGCAGGCATCAGGCCCACTCATTACAGAGACATATAGGTCAATGATAGGCTGTTACGGATGTGGAGAGGCATTCCACGTGACATGTACAACCTGATGCGACATGTCGTAGGAGCTACGATAGCTACTATGCGACTGAGGAGAACTGTTGCATGCTATAGGCATAGTCGAGCCACGGCACGTGATGGACAGTCCATGAGCAGCGACTCATCATCTCATGATCGTTCACCTCGCGCCGTGCCTAATGAGCATGAGGCTCCACTAGCAGCATCTAGTAGTCATCATGGAGATGAGGCTGGACAATCGGCCACGTCCAGTCAGTAGCCTGCAGCATCCATCAGTAATAGTCATGATCATGAGCAGGTTGGACCATCGACCGTCGAGGCTGCACTATTGACTAAGTAGGCCTCCACTACTACTGCTTATATTGATGTTGTACTACCACCAGCTGATGCAACCATCATGAGTACTAGTCATGATCATGAGTAGGCTCGACCATTGACTGTCGAGGCTGCACCATTTACTGAGCAAGCCTCCACTTGTACTGTTATTGATGTTGTAGTACTACCACCAGTTGATCCATGACATTTCTATTACAGTTGTATATTTTTAACATTATTCAGTTATATATATATATATATGGTCCATGTATTTTATGTTCATGTTGCAGTTGTACTTAATTTACATGTTGGTGATCATCATGATGTGGCCCATATTATTAGGTCATGTTAGATATGTTCATTTAATGTTTAGCTTGCAGATAGATGTGTATATGTGATAACATGAGTTATTTGACATGAGATGTATATTTGATGTTTGAATGTGTTTTTTAGTTGAATATGATGTTTTTACGATGGTTATCATGATCGTGATGATTTTTATTAATTAATTTAATATTAAATGACCATGATATTTATTAAATATTATGTCGTGATTGTAATTTAAAATTAAATTTTAATTGTATGTAAAATTGTAAAATTGTATTTGTATTTGTAATTGTAATTTTAACTGTAATTGTATGTAAAATATTTAATGTAAAATTTTAATTGTAATTTTAATGTTTAATTTATTGTGAAATGATTGTAATTGTATATATGAAAAATTGTAAAATTCTAATTCTAATTCTAATTGTATGTAAAATTCTAAAATTGTAATTGTATTTGTAATTGTAATTGTATGTAAAATATTTGTAAAATTGTAATTGTAATTGTAAATGTAATTCTATGTAAATTGTAAATGTATTTCTATGTAAATGTAATTGTATGTAAAATTAAAATTGTAATTCTAATTCTAATCGTAATTGTATGTGAAATTATTGTAAAATTGTAATTCTAATTCTAATTCTAATTGTATGTAATATATTTGTAAAATTTTAATTCTATTAATGTGAAATGATTTTATTAAAATATTTAAATTTGTAAATTTGCAAATAATTGTAAAATAACAAATCTAGAATAATATGAATTTTTGTAACATAATAAAGTTTAGAAAATAATTAAAATAAATCTATGTACTTTAGAATTATCTTTATTTTATTATGTTCTTACATACAAAAAAAAGTCTGGTACGCTTATCATCATAGCACGCACCGGTGTGTCGTATTACTTAGATGCACTAGTGCTTCACAACTCTTCCACACCGGTCACGAATAAACACAAATAAAATAAAAACACAACTCTATTTTCTTTAAGTGAAAAAAAAAAGTGGTAATTTGAAAAATGGGTGACAAAATATTTTTCAAAATCTAATTTCATAAAATAATTCTTTAAATACTATTAAACACTTTTCATTATTTCACTATTTTTGCTAAAATTTCTAGCCAAATATTTGCAGGAGACAGACCTAGAGCAAGAGAGCACGAGGGCACTATGGAGCAGTGAAATACGTTCAAATAGAAGTATTCAGACAATCAGAAACCAAACCTCTGGTGATTCAAACCCTGTATCATAGAATTTCAAACCATCTCGTGATTAAATTTGATTATTTTTTTTACTTTTTTTGTAGTTTTTTTACTTTTTCTGCAGTTTTATCCATTTTTACCCTACACCCTTCATTTTTTTATTTTTTCCCTTTCTTCTCCCTGTTTCTGTGATTTCAGAATTAGGGTTTTCATTTTATATTGACATCCAACCCATGGGATGACTTGCATAGTCGGATCCCAATCCATTCGGTCATTGCGTGAATTTTTGGAAAAAAAGATTTCTCTTTATCGGTGCACCCTGCTTACCATAGAATTGTATTATATAGTGCACCACCCAAGTACTGTGTAATAAAAAAATTGAAAACATTTTTTTCTAAATTAGCGCGCCAAATCTGAAATAGGGCACTGGTGCTTCATTTTACAAGGATAGCACTATACGGTCTATTACATTGTTTTTGTGGTGTGTCTATAATACCCCACGCACCGTATGGTCTATTACACTATTTTGTGGTGCGTTTATAATAACCCACACATTGTACGGTCTATTACAATGTTTTTGCGATACGTTTATAATACCCAACGCACGGTACGGTCTATTATACTGTTTTGTGGTGTGTTTTTGATATCCCCACACACCTTTCGCGGTGCGTACCTCATGAAATGTGCACCGATGTCTTGAGATTTATTTTGTACCTGAAAATTTGAGAATTTATTTATAAATATATTAATGAATGATATGGTACAGGTTTCATATTGATAAAGAAATGACTGACAAGAGATCAAGTAACAAAAATACTGATAACACATTAAGAAAAGCAAAAAAGGAAAGTTCTTTGTAAATTCTTTATAAAAAATATTATTTTTGAACTATATGTAATTTTAACTAATATGTATTGTTTAATGTGTATCATGCAGAGCTAAAAAATGACGAAGCTCGATATGATTATTTCTGATCTAGGACCAGAAGAGCGTAAAAGCTTTATGGAAAAATTTCAGAAGGATGAATCAGGTGAATGAAAAAATACTATCGATCCAATATGAGTTTCTTTTTTTAATTATCATTAATAATATACTTAAATTATTAGATAACATGTGTCAAACAGTCTATTAATTCACATATGTTTAATATTCCACAAGGACCAACAAGTTAGAAAATTAATGTTGTTCTAAGAAAATTAAAAAAATAGAACATGCAAATGAAAATGAATTGCTCCTTAGCTCATCTGGAGTGGTGCTGGAAGTTAACGAAAGGGGGAAAAACTTTTACAAAAGTTTGAGGGATCTAGTGGAATGAATGTATAGACGTTCTTTCCACTTACAATACAAAAATCAATCCAATGATTCTAAGAACCAACTTTTATCTAAACTACAGGAAGAGTTTCAATGAGACATAACAGACTTTTAATAGAAAAACGTACAACAACAAAAAAGAAGGAATGAAAAAGTAATATTCATTTAAATGTTTGTCTAGAATTATTTATATATATCACTTTTGTTATATTTACTTTTCATATATCAATATAAAAAGTAAATATTTTATTGTCATGTTACATTTTCAGGAATATTATGAAAATCTCAAAATATGAACGAGCTGATATCAGAAATATGCCAATAGAAATGTCCAAAAAGGTGTACAAGGAGATGGTCAAAGAAATGGAAAAAATTGCATCGCAGGAGGAGCCATCTTAACAACAACATGCTTCAAATGTAATATGTAATCATTGAATTTTTCAATCATTAGGTACAATAAATAAACAATTTAGCATTAAATATTAATTTTCAAGAATTTTCTTGTAGAAAAGAAAAGAAAATGAAACCCATTCAGCACATAAAATAGGACAACAAGGAAGAAAAGGGTCGATCTCTAAGTTTGTGAGTAATTGTTACTTCCTTATAACAACTTAACTAGATTTCATTTTTGTATTTTTTAAGTTTTTTTACAAAAATCATCATTGAGTGTCTTCAAACAGGTGCTAACATATAAAGAAGAACCATCAGACGAATTGATTGAAATTGGGTTAAATATGGGTTGTGAGTATATGTTGGCATATCAGAAATTAATTGTGGAATTTGTAAGCATATATCAATCTTGTTTTACTTAGCTCTGTCTATAATCAATAGAAAAAAAACATCTTTTATATTAAATAAATTATTTGTTATGGGATATAAAACTTTCAGGAAACAAAGTATGGAACTACGCCAATAGATGAAATTTTGAAAAATGGCATGGTACATGGTTTTGAAAGAATTTGTATAGTTTATGAGTCAATTGTTTCTATGGTACATCATTTTTATTTTTGATTTACAATATTGATGTATATTATTTAATATTGCAATTTTCATTATTCTCACCAATGTATATACACTCATTTCAGTTTATTTTTATGTTTGTAGATGGAAGGTGAAGAAGAAGAAAACAATCAACGTCGTGAAAAAAACATTCCTGAAAATAACCCAAGTCATGGAAGTAGCTCTAGCAGTGACAGCAGTTCAAGCGAAGAAAGATGATCACTATGTTTGGATATCAAAGCAAGGTGTTTTATTTTTTGAAATATGTCTGTGAAATCAGAACTTTTGTTTAATGTAATGGACATAGTGTCCTAATTGAAAGACAAAGAGATACCAATAACAGTCTCATTTTGTATGATAAAGACCGTCTTATATATATATATATATATATATATATATATATATATATATATATATATATATATGTTTTAATTTATTCTATTGCATTCCCCATTGTTGCTATTGTGTTCTCCATTGTCGTTCTCAAATGCACTAATAAAAATTTAAATTTCATATGAATATTGTTATAAGATATATATGTGTCAACTTTTGATGAATAATGAATTTTAAAAAACCACAATAATTCATATATGATATAACAAATTAATCCAAACAACACATTAAAATGCATTAATAAAAATGTAATTAATATGAATATTGTTATAACATGTGTTGACTTTTGATGAATAATGAATTTAAAACAATCACAATAATTGGACTGTCACAAGTCGATGTTTCTAAAAAAAACAAAATGAAAACCGGTGCGTGTCAGTAATTGTTGACTGGTGCATTTATGTGTCTATACGCACCGGTGTCGTTGTACGATCCATGGGCACCACACAAATACCGATACCAGTTATAAATATCGGTGCATTTGTGTGATACTGCATACCAGGGCATTTATGTATCTATAAGCATCGGTGCATTTTTACGATCAATGGGCATCGCACATACCGATACCAATTATAAATCTCGGTGCCTTTCTGTGATACGACGCACCGGTGCATCATAAAGGTATACGCACCGGTGCGTTGATACAACCTATGGTCACTACACAAATCCCAAGACC
The DNA here is from genome assembly GCA_034641835.2 of Pinus albicaulis. NCBI lineage: Eukaryota > Viridiplantae > Streptophyta > Pinopsida > Pinales > Pinaceae > Pinus > Pinus albicaulis. The sequence continues at coordinate 827,770,865 of CM076575.1, forward strand.
ATTTAGAACGACCCCATGTGTTGTATGACCAACACTATTCTTAGTGTGGTTTTACACCTAAACATCCCTGATGCGTTCGTTCAACTGAGATAGGCCTGGGGTGTCGTCTTCATGTACGCACCGGTGCATTAAATCTAGAGTAGCGCACCGATGGAAAAACATCAGTAATAACCTCCGGCCGCCCATTTTTTTTTATTTGTGTTGAATTTCCATTAAAATCTCCGCCAAAACCTCCGTAACCATAAACAAATTTTGTAGCAAATGTTTTTTTGACAATTTTGGCCAATTTTATAACATTAAAAACCTCCTTTATATCCTCCGCTAGAGGGTCTTTTCCTTGTAGTGTATCAGGGTGGATTTCCTCTCTTTCACTTTCATATCCACTCAAAAGAGGACTATAATTAGTCTCTAAAATGTTCTTCAGGTATTTTCCACGAAATATCTTTCTAGTATCTACTTTATATCTCTTTCCACTTCACGTTACTCCAATTTCTTGCTCATTTCTTCTTCCAAACATAAGTAAACTAGAAATATAATTACATTTGTGAAACTCGTTTTCACATAGAAGCATATTTATAAAAAGCTTCGGAGATTTTAAATACTTGCCTCATGTTCTTATGAATAATTGTTGTTCTGCTTTTTTATAGGAAACAGTTGAATCTACAGTGAAATCAACAATGAATCCTCCCAAGATGTTATCAATCCAAAAATAGACAACTCTTGAAATCCTATTGTTAGTGTTCTTGAGTTTTTGTATCATTTCAGGAGTCCACACCGTAGGTTCTCCACCCTTAAAATATTTATTCCTTTCAGTCAACCTTGATATCCACTCGTATAGCTCAAAAAGAAAATAACCAAAGAAAATATCATATTGATATGTAAAAATATACTTATGTAACCAAGCTTCAGAGGTCAGACGAGGGTTTTTGTTTTCTTGATCCACAAATTCTTGCTCTTTCAGTTCTATCCAGCCTTGAATCTCCTTCTTCGATGAGTGCCACATCCACATATGCCTCAAACAGATCCTAGTCCTGGCAACATAACCATTTGTTGGTTTGTTTTGGGCTAACCCATGTTCGATCTATACTGCTCACCAAAAAAACACTTTATCATTATCCCTTTCGGCAATGATATGCAATCAGATAGCAGTCTCACCTAAAGTGATTATTGGAGGATGTAGAACCTGGTTTCTGCATCCTTGAGGTACTAGGGGATGTGGTATTATTATGTTTTCTTATCCTTAAATTTCATAAATTACTTCACCATATTTAGATCAATAACTTAGCATTCCATATAAAACCATAAGCCATCAATATGCCAAAGTAAAATGCAACTGTAATAACTACTAATTTACAAAATATAACAATAAAATATACACATTAACACATAACAACACTAGATTATTGTGGTTCACCCCAGTGTCGAGCTACATCCACAATAATTGTTGCTTATAATAATTAATCTTTGTACAACAAACAATTCTTGGCCTATGCACTAAGTAGCAGGTTGTCTACACACTAAGCTACAAACTGAGGCCTCTACGCACTCAACTGCGGAGCCTCTCCTTCGCTACAAAACTACATATCACAATAATACAACCATAACAATGATCTAGATTAAATAGATGATAATTATCTTCTTGTTATTTCATCCTATTTATGTTATTATATCATAGGGCTACATTATTACAATACCATGGTCCAATTACCATGGACTCCCCAAAATAAGAAACTATGACCCAAAACCATTTACAAAATTGTGCACTTTACAAAAATTATGGGTTTTGACCCGCCCTGAAGCCCTTAATACCGCCCGATATATTCAAAATTATCCATTGTGTGGTCCACTTCGTGCTCCGCTCCAAGCTCCACTGTGGGCTCTGGCCCACAAAATGAAAATTATTTTCAAAAACATAGGCCAAGTTAGGTTTCACACAACAGTGATGATGTTTCCTCCTTCCAAGCTCATTAACTAGCACAAGGTTGCATCCTTAAGGGTAGAAGGGAACACCTTTAGCTTCTGCTCATCTAAAGTGTAATCATAGGTTCTACAAAGCACAAAAAACTCGAACATGAATGTATCAAGGTATTTAGAGGATAGGCCATGGAAATGTGGGAGAGCACTAGGGATTATGTTCTTCATTTTGGCTTCCCCATTGGTTTCTCATATAGGAAAGAGATCAGTCTACTTTTTTTTTAGTCATGTTTTGGGTAGGTGATGTGGGTTCTTCCTCCCATATGGGTTATTCAAATATTTATGGTTTCTCACATAAAGGATTTTCCAACTCCTTTGTATTCATAGTAGGAGGTTCAAAGTCACTGAAGAAGAGTGGCGGTGTACAAATTGAAGGGGTAGGGGTTTTTGGTAGAAATTTCCCTAGGTTATCCCTAATCCTACAGGGCATGAAAAAAATGTGCATGCTTTTTGTGATTTCTTCTTCTTCTTCTTTTTTGAATTTTAAAGATAAGAAAAATTGATGCAAAACGAAAGTAAAATGGAAAAGAAAGAAAATATAAGCATAAACAACAACTACTTGGACACCTCCTCGACAACGACACCAAAAATTTATGAGCTCTAATATTGCAACAAGAATGTGGCAAATCCCAAGGCTACCAACTTTAGTCATCAACTTGGGGTTCATAAAAACTTAATAGGTGGCAACGTTTTATGCACAGTAAGATAAGCTCTACTCAAGTTACTTTTAGACAATGGACCAAACCAAGGTATACAGATACCACTCTATCAACTAAATCTAGATTTACAAGAAAAAGAGATTAAATAAGGAACTTTCATTCTACTTGTAGGAATGGAAATTTTACTCTACTTTTCATAAATGTAAAGGTTAAACTACTTGCAAGAATGTAAATTCTATTCTATTTGAAAAATGTAACCATTAGTCTACTTGCATAATGTAAACACTAATCTACTTGTAGAATGTAAATGTTGAATCAAAGGGAACCCTTGTCTATGAATAAGAAATAATAATGCTTGAAGTGAAAACCCTAGCTTAAGAAGCAAAAAACAAAGAAAGAAAACCTAATCTAACTTGCATAAGGTAAAGAATGTGAAATCAACCTTCAATCACTGCATTCAAGAGATATTATATCCTAGTAACATATTTCATTAAGTGCTTCATAAAATAATCATGTAAATCATCATTATGCCATTCAATGCATGAACTTGTTCACTAATAATAATTACATAAATGAATTACAATAGTGGAAAGGAAATTCCTAAGTGGTATTTGGTATCCCTCATCATGATTTAAGAGACTAAGAGACATTATTCATGGATAGGAGGAAAAAATCAAGCTTTAAAGACAATTCTAGTCAAGTTTGGAGGGATTCTACATGGTGCTATAGGATGTTATAAGATTGCTACAGGATTGCCATGTTTTACTACAAAATTGAACCAATGAGCATTCTCAGGGTTAAAAATGTGATCTGAAGGTGGGAAAGTGTTATGGAAGGTAGGATAAGTTTGTATGTTTCCCTGTAATATCCCAAAAGGGAGAATGGAGTAATAAAAAAACACAATAATTGAAAACTGCATAAATAAACAAATAATCTAAATACACCATAAAAATTCACAAAATAGATGATCCATTTTATTATATAGGTGTTGGAATACAAGTACAACAGTGCTCAAAATATGAGACACTCAAGCCAAACAAGTGGCCTAGAATTCCCTGAAGTCCTCCCATAAAAGGGCTTGCGTAACTGTTGGACTACTGGAAGGAATACTATGATGTCCCTACTACAAATGTCGGGACTACAACTGCTGAAAAAAATATGAAAGTGTCGATCTAGTAGTTTCAAAGATCAGATGATGTTGGGATTTCAAATTCGGGCTCTATGATGATTACCCAAGATAACCCAAAAAGGATTTCCAGATCTGAAAATCTTTGAAAGTCATCGTCTTAGGCCTTGCAACATATGAATATTGGGTATGCAGATCTGAGGCAAGAACTGGTCATAAGATGGCTTCAATATGATACAATCAGATCTATGCTTGAAGGACTGGTCCTCAAGCTAGAAGCTCAAGATCTAGCTCCTCCTTCCTCCTCCACTGATTGCAGATGCTAAATTCACAACAGTTGAGTAAAACTATGATGTCAAGGATGGAGGCCCTATAGCCTGATGCTAAATGCTACAATGAAGCCCCTGAATGATGGAAATAATGTGCCCAATGTGAGGAGATAGTCCCTCATAGGATTTCCAGCTGAAATACTGGAAACTTCCCTCCTCCAATAAATCTACAAGACTGGATTGCGCAATCCCTTAGGGAATTGTTGTTGCATGGAGGTGTATAATGTTGGCTTGAATGTCGGATATGAATATATAGCTCCTGGAAGACTGATATTGAAGCACTAGGTGAAAGGATTAATCCTCCATCGGTTTCCTAGATGAAATTATAGAAACAAGCTCCTCCTCTCAAACCCTCAAGAAGGAATGTGTAATTCCTAAGACTGAATGTGTTGTAGAGAGGGGTTGAATGTGGCACCAATGCCTGATGAAGTATGGCAGCTCAAAATAACCTTCCCATAGTAGGCACTCGAAGTCCCCTATGGGTAAGATTGGGATTTTTTCTCGAAAACACCCGTGTGCTAAACAACAACCTAGAATTAGCTAAACAACTAAAGCGTGCATAGAAATGTCAAATGACAAATCAAGATCTAAACAGATCAAAAATAATAATCTAAATCCTACTTCTATTTCTTCCTTCATCTTCCTTATATGGTTTGTGAGCCTTCCATAGCCCTAGCCCACCTTATAACTGTGCTTCACATGTGGCCATTAGCCTCCATGAAGACTGTGTTGTCTCTCCATGCTCTCGACCATCTCTGCATTTAATTCCCACTCTCTCCATCATGTGTGCATTAGATGCACCACTTCCTCCACTATTTTGTCATTAGTGCTCTATAATCTTACTTTTGTTGCTCCATGATCTCATTTTACTTCCTTCATGATCTCCATGATCTTATCATTAATTTGGTATGATCTCCACTCTTCCTTCATTTAAGAAGATGATCCACTACTCCATAATGCAGATCTACTTCTAAATTATCCACATACACACATCAAAAGTGGATTTTATTCATCTATGAGGTTTATGGGTCCCTCCAAACTCTTTTACTTAATTAATTAAGAAAAGTAAGAACTCTATTATTCGAATTATCTAATGGAAAATTAGGAATACTACATTCCCTTTCCAAGTTTAGTACCCTTCAGGGGCCCATCTTACACAAGGAACTATGCACATGGTGGTCTTCAAAATGCCTCTCAGTGAACAATGCTTTGAAGGAGTTGTTGTGGTGGAAATAAGGGTGTTGGTGGTAGGATGAGGAGTGTGAATGACAATAATAACCCTACAAATTAACAATATTTCTTGCTCACCACATAAATTTACTCAATTTTTCCAAACATCTAGAGCATGTTACTGTGCAAGTTGTATAAAGTTAAAATAACAAATAAAGCATGTGTTGAATTTTATTTGAGATATGACTAATGCATTAAATGGAAACCTATCTTTTAATATACACAAGACCTACATCTATTAGGATATTCTGACACATAGAAAATAGTCTCCTATTGTGTCACCTTTTGTAAATCCTTCAATCATATCCCAAGTTGTTCTTAAGGGGGGATGTTAGGATATTTTAAAACATAGGAAATAGTTAAGTATAACTTGGTTTAGTGTAGAGCTAGGTAAAGTGTGTTTATTTACTATGTACATCTGTAACTTATAATATGACAGCCACGATATGTAGTGATCTGATGGTTCATTCTCTCGGTATTACCAACACTTGATCCGTGGCTTAACACCCAATTGGTCCATGATCTCAATTTAAAGAGCATGGAGGGTCATTTGTGCGATAATCGTTTATTAGAGAATCAAATGTAAATTTTCTTTCTTTATATTAATAAATTTCTTGAAGTGGTTGTGTTGGCTCAGGTCGTGGACTATTTCCCTCTTCTATGGTTTTAACCACGTCAAATACCAGTGTACTGATATGTGATTTTTTTTTTGAGCGGTGACCTTTGGTGTTTGATCTAAGGAACTTACCCTGTAAATTCCTACATGGTATCAGAGCCATTTTTTAGGGCCACATCCATTGTTGATCCAAATCCGAAGCCAATTTGACTACATGCAACTGTCGTTTTCTAGATCTACTATTTTTTACCACTTTCGGGCCATGAGAAATACACTGTTGTGTCCAGAGCATCTGTTACAGTGAGGAACCCCTTTCGTTTCATGCCAAAAGGTTTAATGTTGCCCAAGTTATGTCATTTTAGATCTGGAGGTATAAAGTATCTTTTTTGTAGTTATATTTATTAATCCCTCTGTTTATTTTGGTTTATAGTTTTTTTATTGTCCGATCTATACCCTCTTCTCTATGTATGCTCTTTTCTTTGCGCTGTGTGCGATCTCATCAAATCACAAACAGGAAGATGAGATTTTTTTGCTACGTATTCTCTTTCCCTGCGTCTTTGTGATCTCGGGAAATCAGAAATAGGAAGAAAAATAGAAAGCTTCCGGTTAAATTAACCGGAAATCTAGCGTTCTGACGTAAGGCTTGTATTTTTTTTTGGCAGGAAAAATCACGCACATCGAAGTTCAAAAAATAAAAAATAAAAAATATATAATAAAAAAAACTTTCCTCCTTTCAAAAAATTATGTATTCATTTTACTGGCTCACTTGGTGTAAAATTAGTTATGAGAATAAAGGTCTTGGGTTCAAGTCCTTTTGTCAAGCTTACTTTTCTAAAAAAAAAAAAAATTGGTAAGTTATTTTTTCCTATAAAGCTTTTTGGCAAGTTTTCATTTTTAAAAAAGGGGGTTTTATTTAAAAAGCACATTGTAAAAGTGACTCTCACTTATTTTTAAAAGTGGGTCACATAAAGTAGTTTTTTTTTAAAGTGAGATTATTGTATTAAGTTTGGAAAATGGGGGGAATTTTTTTTTTTAAGTACAACTTCATCATCATCTTTCAACCTCTCACATAACTATTCGGCATCTACTACAACGTTTTTTTTTAAATGCATAACTTCTTCATCCAGAAGTCGTTTTTAGAGCCTTTTTTTTTAAACGTCCTAATTTTTTGAGATATTTCTATTGGAGCATTTGGTTTTAGCCTTTTCAGCTTCAGTGTTTTTTAAAATGGAAAGTGCATGCCCGGTTATTCTTAACAACACCAATTTTTCCAATGACTATCCTACATGGTAGACTTACTTAGAAGTAAAGGACTTCATAGAATAGCCACTAGACAAGAAACTAAATTTGCCGATGGAGATAAAGCCACTAAATGGGAAAATAAAAAAGATCAATAATGAGGGTTGATAGGAATTTCCATTCCTCAAGATCTTAGATTTCATATCCAAGAAATTGACTCCCCTGATCAAGCTATGAAAAAACTAAATATTTTTTTTGGCATTCAAAATTAAATCAGAGCCCATAGCTTGAAAATGAGATGCTTACTTTGGACCCCAATAATTTTTCCTCTATTGAATATTTTTTGTCCAAATTTAAAACCCTTAGACTTATTTTAGAAGGTTGTAAGGTCAGAAAGGAAGATGGTAGCCTTATCTAATCCATTCTTGCTAATCTTATCCCTACATACTCTGTATTTGTTTCCACCTTCCATTCCATTAGAGAAGCCCTCATTTCTCAAGGAACAACCTACAAGTCCCCCTCTTTTGATGCCTTTTGTGATTCTTTGATAAGAGAACAAAAAAACCCTTACACCTTGGTCTTATTAATACTGGAAACTCTTCTAAGAAATCCTTAGTAGCCTAGCAACAACCATACCAAAAGAATCCTAAGAAGAAACATCCTAAAAAGAATGGTCCTAAACCAAACAAAGGTCTTAAGCAATTTCATCCGACTTAAAAAGCAACTCAACAAACTGATAAGGAAAATAAATTAAAAAAGGGAAGAAGAGAGATAGACATTGCAACCATTGTAATCATGATGGCCACATAGAATCAAAATGTTTTAAGAAGATGGAAGCCTTGGAAGCAGCAATGAAGAATCACAACATCAATTTGGAGAACTCTTCAACTTCATCTTCAGGAATGGCACTTTTTGCTTGTGTTTTTCAAGCATCAAGATATGGTTATGCATTGATTAATGTATCTTATTCTTCTCATTCTAAATATTTTCTCATTGATTCTGGAGCCTCTTACCACATGGCCAAAAATAAAGCCATGTTTTCTTCTTTAAATGATTGTAACACCAAAAATATTTATGTTTGTGATGATAGATCTCTTAGTGTTATAGGGTCTAGAACCATTCATCTAGATAATGGTCAATTTAATAATGTATTATGTGTTCCTAACTTGTCCTGCAACATTCTATATATTTATCAGATAACTCATTCAGGTGAAGGGAAAACAATGAAATTCTCACCTCATGATGTTGTAGTTAAGGACCTCAAATATCCTTGACATATTTTAGCTACTGGCATTGCTGATGATTCCACAAGGTTGTATAATTTTGAAAAATTTGGGTCATCATGTCTTCCCTCCATTTTTGTTGCTCATAATGATGAAGTGAGCAAAATTTGGCATGAGCGATTTGGTAACTTAAACTATTTCTCTCTTCAAACTCTATGTAAAGAAAATATGGTGACATCTCTTCCTATGGTATCTTGTCGAGATGGTGTTTGTTCTAGATGTGTACTCGGAAAACATCATCGGGATAATTTTGGAAAGTGTGTCTCTTGGCATGCTTCAGCCCCTTTGTAGCTTATGCACAGTGATTTATGTGGTCCACATCCAGTTTTTTCTTTCTTTAGCTACAAGTACTTCTTAACTTTCATTGATTATTTTTCTAGACGCACTTGGCTATACTTCTTAATACTCAAGAGTGAATTTTTTAACATGTTCTTAGCCTTTAAGGCCTTTGTTGAGAAACAATCTGGACATCACATTCTTAAGTTAAGATATAACAATGGAGGAGAATATGTTAACAACAAATTTATCCACTTTTTCACTGAGCATGGAATTCAATTACACATATTGATCTGCATACTCCAAAAAAAATGGTATAGTTGAAATTAAGAATCGAACTCTAAAAGAAATGGTTAATCGTATGCTTCAATCTAAAGAAATTGGTCTTAATTTCTGGGCAGAAGCAATTAACGGTGAAAATTACATAGTAAATCACACTCCTACTAAGTTTTTAAGGAATATAACTCCATAAGAAGTCTGGAGCTCAATAAAACCAGATGTAAGTCATTTTAGTGTTTTTGGAATTGAAGCTTGGGCCCATATTCCAGATGCAAAACATAAAGCCTTAGAACCTAAGAGTGAAAAATGCATTTTTGTTGGATATTCTGAAGATTTCAAAGGATATAGACTTCTTCAACCAAAATTCAAAAATTTAATCATTAGTAGAGATGTAAAATTTGATGAAAATATATCAGCCTGCGAGCCTAGTTTGGCGGGTGTGCCACCTTTGGCCTGCGAGCCTAATTCGGCATATGTGCCACCTCTCTCTATCTCTTCTATTTTTGACAACATTCCTTCTAGTTCGGATGATGACAGCGAGGATGAAAATCCTCCTCTGCCTCCTCAAGATATTCCTTCAGCTCCACAGCTTCCAAGATGGGTCTGATCTACTCGGGATGTAGTAGGTTCTCTTGCATGTGACCCTACAAATCAACGTTGTACATGTTCTCACTTCGAAAGAGCCTCTTCCTTATTGGCTCAAGTTTCAAAAAATCCTGATCCAGAAACCTTTGAATAAGCTTCAGGTCAGGATGTAGCTATGAATGAAGAATATCGTTCCTTATTGGAAAATGATACTTGGGATCTTGTTCCTCTTCTAAAGGGAAGAAAACTTGTGAGATGCAAATGGGTTTACAGAAAAAATTTTGGACCAGATGGAAAAGTGGATAAACATAAAGTTCATCTTGTTGCAAAAAAATTTTCACAATTTGAAGGCATTTATCATACTAAAACCTCCTCCCCTATTGCAAAAATGAATTCTATCTACCTTGTTCTTTCCCTTGTTGCCTCCTTTAAATGGGAATTCCATCAGATGGATGTTAAATATGCCTTATTACATGGAGATTTTCATGAATACATCTACATGGAACAACCCCCTGGCTTTATCCAAAACAAATCTAGCCTTTCTTTTCACCATAGTAAGTCTCTTTGTGGTCTAAAACAAGCTCCTTGAGCTTGGTTTGCCAAAATGGATAGATTTCTCTTAGGAAATGGCTTTTCTAGATTTCATACTGAAAAAAATGTCTACACCAAGAAAGTGTGCAAGTCCTTAATCATCTTTGTTCTTTATGTTGATGATCTTATCCTTACTGTCAGTGATCCCAACCATATAAAACTTGTGAATTCTAGCCTCGAAAAGAAGTTTAAATGATAGGCTTAGGAAACTTTCATATGTTTCTTGGTCTTCAAGTCTTACAATCCAAAGAAGGTATTACCCTTTCTCAGTCCAAGTATGTATGTGATATTCTACCACTTTTATATGGAAGACTGTAAGCCATCCCCTTCTCCCTTTCAGTCACTTGTACTTCCCCTGAAGTTAATGCTACCTTATACCATCAACTTGTTGGTAAAATGATCTATCTAACCCATACTCATCATGACCTTTCCTTTGTCATTGGTCTTATTGCTTGGTTTATGCACCAACCTCATGAAAGTCACTCGAAATTAGCTAAAATAATACTTCGATATATTTGAGGTACCGTTCAGTTCGAGATTCATTACAGTGCAGGAGCATATCCATTGTTTATTGGTTTCACTGATTCTGATTGGGTTGGTGACCTTGATGATTCAAAGTATACTGCAGGTTATGTATTCACTCTTGGCTCAGGACCTATTACATGGGCTTGTAAGAAACAAAGTGCCATCTCTCTTTCTTCAGTAGAAGCAAATTATCGTGGTGCAGTTGAAGCCAGCAAGGAATCCCTATGGCTTTGTCAGATCATGTCTAAATTTGGTCTTCATCAAAAACATCCAACTACACTTTGGTGTGATAATCAAAGTGCCATTCAGCTATGAAAATATCCATTTTATCATCAGCACATGAAACATGTGGAGATAGACATATACTTCATCAAAAAGCTAATTCATGATCGTGTTCTTGAAGTGCAGTATTGTCCAACCAATGATCAAGTTGTTGATATCCTTACAAAGGCTCTCACAGAAGTGAAGTTTACCAAAATTCGATCTATGCTTGGATTTAAGGAAAGTTATCATTAAGGAGGGATAGTCTCTAATGCCTCCTTCCTTATCCTATTGTGTCACCTTTTTAAATCCTTCAATCCTATCCCAAGTTGTTCTTAAGGGGGGATGTTAGGATATTCTGACACATAGTAAATAGTATCCTATTATGTCACCTTTGTAAATCCTTCAATCTTATTGCAAGTTGTTCTTAAGGGTGGATGTTAGGATATTCTGACACATAGGAAATAGTTAAGTATAACTTGGTCTAGTGTAGAGTTAGGTAAAGTGTGTTTCTTTACTATGTACATTTGTAACTTATAATCCAACAGTCATGATATGTAGTGATCTGATGGTTTATTCTCTCCTCAGTATTACCGACACTTGATCTGTGGCTTCACACCCGATTGGTCCATGATCTCTATTTAAAGATAATGGAGGGTCATTTGTTCGGTAATTGTTTTTTAGAGAAGCTTATGTAAATTTTCTTTCTTTATATTAATAAATTGCCTGAAGTGGTCGCGTTGGCTCAGGCCATGGACTGTTTCCCTCTTCGAGGGTTTTAACCATGTCAAATACTGGTGTACTAATCTGTGATCTGTTTGTGAGCGATGACCTTTAGCGTTTGATCTAAGGAAATTTCCCTGTAAATTCATACAACATCCACAAGAGACTATGCTTCCTATATAAAGAAAATTGTTAAACCAATCACTAATTTCCAGAAAACAGAGATGCAAAAAAAAAGACTAATCTGGTACCTAACAAATGAAAAAGAAAGTAAATATAAATTTTTGGTTTTCCAACACAATGTATCTAACCACACTTCCCACAAGAGAGGTGATTGAGATACATGCATAAGCAATTTTTCATAAAAAAACCTTGTCAATAAGGAAAGAAAATATTGTTAGGAAATAAAATGCATGAATAAAATACACTTGAGAGATACTAGAGCCTATGTTTTGGGCTCTAACACAAGGGGATTCAAACTTTTAAAGAAAACTCAGTGATGATCCCTAGTATTGCAACAATATTGTTTCAACTCTTGAGGCTATCGACTTAAATTATCAACTCGAGGTTCATACAAACTTAAGAGGGGACGACACTATATTTTCAACTGACACCTTCCTCTTCATAGTCTGACTCCCTTTGATGCAAGTCAAATAAGGCAATGAAAGAACCTCAATTGAGAAAATATCTAGGTAAGCCTCCAAT